>KK122212.1:225685-236962 GCA_000611955.2 Stegodyphus mimosarum
TCCCTACCACTAAACCACTCAAAAGGGCTTTCAGCTCACCAGTATTTTTAGTGTCCCCAAGCTGCACAAAGACTAGGATTTGCAGGCAAAAGTTTTAGAATTTAGGGAGGCACCGGACAGCAGAATTTAGAACTAATAGAGACTGCACCAGAGAGCAAAATGCCTAGTGCCAGCCATTAAGAAATCTTAACCGATGATTTAAATAAACATGCTTAAAATTTGTTACATTCTAATTTATCTTTTGGCAATGCATAAATAGGCTAGACTGTAGATTATGGGCCAGTCGCCAAATGAAGTGAAATCGCACCAAATCTGGTAACCTCTTGGCGTCATGAAAATCGTTAGGATTTAAGATTACAGTTTATAGCATTTAAGTGGGCTTTTTGAATTTTCGTCATATCACTGTGCTTCTAGTAAATTGTGAGCAAAATGGCTGACGTCGAAAGAGTTGAACATGTGGATTTTACTTATTTGATTCGGTTGCAAGATACGGGCGAAAGATGTGCGATAGAATGGTGCATGAATTATGATTTGATTGTGAATATATATGAATGTCCTAAGTGTAAAAATAGTATGAAATTACTTGAAATTAAAGATGCGACAGATTTGTGTGAATGGAGGTGTGTGTTCGTTATATGTGGTTGAGCACATGGTTGAAATGAGCCGCAGAGTCGGTGTTGAATGAGCGTGCCATTTTGAATTTCATCTCCATTGTATTGTTACATTTTAGTGTGGATATAAACAAATGCGAGTTTCTACTATTTATTATAAATAAAAATTAATTGTAAAAATATAAATTACGTAGTTAAAATTGTTTAACCACTTTTTGTTTCTTTTACTATACTATTGCTCATGTTTCAGTACATCGAAATTTTGAATTTTATCATTTTTTTTTTCTGCATTTCTTTTTAAAGTTGTAGATTAAATATGAATCAATGTTTTCCGGTCATTTATTGCTCATTTACTGCTTATTACAATTTCTTAAATTTCGCGCTAAAATGTTTTACTCCATTTTGCTACTGTCTTAAAAATGGTATATATTATGAAAAGTTTTAATATTGTTGATGCCATAAAATACATGATTATATACTTTCAAATACTTTATCATTGTTTTGCTTGCACTTCTGTTTTAGATATTTTTGCGTGTTTACATGATCAATTTTTTGCATGTTTAGGGGGGGGGGGGGGATTTGCAATCATCTAATATGGCGATATGATGAGTTAGTGATATTCTAAAATGCATGAAAATAACCGATTTGGCGACTTTTCGAAAATGCGCCAAACTGGCCCGTAATATGCAGTTTTACCCATAAATACAACCTAGTAATTCGAAAAAGCAAATTTTGTACAAACAAAGCAAGAATTTTGGAAAGAAATATTTTATTTTGGAACAGCTTGAGTATAGGACTCCATTAGCGATTTTTTGGCTTGGCAACCGAAAAATGTCGCCAAGTCATGGAAAAGCAGTTAAAATTGAAAACACAAGTTAGAAAGCATGTTTTAAGCAGAAAAAAATTTAGAATATATGTTTAAACAGCAAATTTGAAGGTACATTAGTAAGTGGGAGTATATTTTAAATAGTAATATTGAAAATACAGGTTTAGCCTTAGAAAAGCAGTTAAAATTGAAAATAGAAGTTAGAATGCGCAATTTAACAAGAAAAATTTTAAACATGAATTTAGAATATATATTTAAACAGTAAAACTGAAAATAAATAAATAAGTGGAGGTATGTGTTTAGCAGTCATACTGAAAATACAAATTTTAAGCTGTAAAACTGAAAATAGGAGTTCAGAATACATGTTTAAATTGAAAACATGAAAATAGGAGTTAAGAATGCATGTTTAAATTAAAAAGAAAGAAAAGTTTGAAAATACACAAGTATGTGGTAGCATATTTTAAGCAGTAATATTGAAAATGCAAGTTTTAATTTGTAAAACTGAAAACAGGAGTTCAGAATACATGTTTACATTAAAAATACAGAAAAGAAATTCTGGAAATTTTGTAAAGTTTACAAAATCATGGTAAATTTACAAAGAAATCCTATACTCTGCCCAGTTTATGTCCCTTACAATTTCTAGAAATTTGTTGAATATATCAATATTTTGCTCCTTGCAAGATTTAGTGAAAATACAGACAGGGTTGCTGAAATGGAGTATTCTAGAATTTGCTGGGTTACCAGAAAAATACCGTCCAAAAAGTACACCAAGCTGAAAATCCCCAATGGGGTCCTATATTCAAGCTGTACCCTTATTTCATTATTTTTTATAAGGACACAATACTTTTTCACTTTTTGGAGGAAAGGAATGGCAATCTCACAATTCTTCATACTCTTTTTTTTCAAGAATTAATCTCTGGTTTCAATTCCCATTCTGTCAATGTAACAGCAAGTTTTTCAAAGTAAGCAGCAAAACTACTTTGGTTTATCACTAAATTTTGACATGGGCAAATCACAAGTTTTAATAAAAATGGAAAATATTTCTTTAACACTAGCAGCCAGAATCTTCCTATACCAGTTCTTTTATCTGAAAGTTTACTCACATTAAAACAATTGTTTTCATATTCCCCAGTGAGGTATAAGAAAGGACAAAATCCTATCTTTGAATCAGATTTGTACACTTTAATGAAAGCTTCATTAAACAGTTTTTCAAAGCTTTTTACACATACAGATTTATGTGCTTATTCTGCTAGCATCTGTAGTTTATAAGCCATTACTTATTCAAAATTATTTCCACCTTAACAAATTGGTGAAAAGATGAAATTGCAAGTGAAAGCTAAAACAGAAAAAGAATTTTACTAATATGAGCCTGTGCTGACATATACCTAAAGCATCTTACTTCAAAGAATATAAAAGCAAAAGAAACTATTATATGCGACGTACAGTAAGAGTTCAGATTCTAAAATTTATTTATTTTTTAAATATCCATTAATATCTTCACAGCCATCTATAAGAATACTCATAGTTAGCAAACTGAGCTTACTTACCAACAATGAGATAACTCGATAACAATCACCTTACCTAAATCACTGAGTATGAGTATTGCTGCAGTAAACACATGTTAAGGTGTTTGCCATATAGGACGGGAATTAATGACAAAATGAAATAGATAATTTATTTCCCAAAATGCAGGTACAATAACTAGAACTCAAATCCATTTATTATTTGAGGGTTGTTATTTATTTGGGAAATCTTATAAACAATCTGCTAAAATTCTTCAGTAACATGTGTTCTAATACAAAATAACATACCGCAAATGCAGGAGTTTGTGTATTGACTATTTGTTTCCAAGTTACCTCATAGTTGGCACAAAGCAAAAGTATTATACCATTTGCCAACTCATTATATTCATGTAAATTTATAAATTATAATCTGCTAGAAGTAATCTGCCATACCTGTATTTAAATAATAAAACAAATAGAAGCATAAAAATGCAGGCAGGATCTGGTATATTGTGAAAGGATTCACCATTTCAGTTTGGGCAGCACATATGTGAATGCAGTCTAAATAATTTGATCCCACTCCACCTCAACTGATCAGTGCATCACAAATATACATATGGGTTTAAGTGTAAAACTAATGCTAACTTGTAGAAGATATTATGATAAAATATGAAATATTATTAAAAATCCAGGAGCTATCATTTATAATAAATATCATATTAATATAAAAATATATTTGAAGCTACAAGATTCTGTAATTTCACATACAGGCTTATTTTTAAAGACATTGCATCATCAACAACTAAATTCTGCCAATAATGAAATAAAACTAGTAAATGTCAGCAATAGTTTCATCTCATATTCATTCTTCAATCAAGAATCCACAAGAGACTAAATTTTGCTTCACTAAAAAGTTTATTTCATTTTTCTATTATAAAGCAAAATAATTTTAGCAAGTTGGCTCAAAAAACTTTATTATCTTTATTATCAATCTGAAGACAATTTTGACTGAAATTTAGATGCATATGGCTCTCACACATCTAAACATAAGGGAACAGAATTTTTATTAAAAAATAATTTCTGATTTTCAAAAGCTCATGAATAAAGATTAAAATGAAAATAGGGCTCCTATGTTAAGAGATAAAAATAATTAAAGGAATGATATCCAACCTCTATTACACTTATTTGTTTCCTGAAAAGATTCTACTGCTTGTAAAATCCGAGTGGAATATTGCTGGTTAACAGCAGGTATGGAAAAGTACAGTTTTTCAATAGTACACAAAAAAGCTATTTTCACAAATGCTTTCACCCTAACACTTCTTACTTTCTACCACAAACTGAATTTTTGTAAGAAGATTTTACTAAGAAGGAAAACACCCATTTTAAAAAGAATGGTGTGGTATGATTTAAATACAATTTTAAAAGGACAGTGTTCATGATATAAAAATTCTGCTATTTGGAAAACTCTTTTTAAATTGATTCAACCATATAAATTGATTCAACCATATATCTTGGGATTCGTACGCCAATATGTAGCCGATGCTAAGTTTCAGAGGTTTTTTTCCAGAAAATAAGATTCAAAATGTTTTGCATAAATCATCTGCATTTAATTTAAAGAGCACAAAATATAGCACTTATGTATAAATGTTACCATAAACTTCAATAAAAAAAATCAGCAACTGATCAGCTATGTAAGATAGTTTAAAACAATAAAGTAAACATTTAAAGTGAAAAAGGGTAAACAAGATATTTTAAGTCAAAATAATGACGCACATAAATATACATGATAATAATCTTAACAAAAACTTACTTTCTTATAAATGAAAAAATGTACGCATAACCATTACAGTTCCCCAAAACACTTCTCTAAAAAAACACGTCGTATATAACGAACGACGAGTTTTGACTATCAAGAAACAGGTTTTGATAAAACATAAGTTCAGAATATACAGTTGTGTTCACTGGGGATGACAGGTCTTATCCAGTAATTCAATAATGATCAATCTACAGCCAAACTTAAACGATGAATAATATTACTGAATTATTGCATTATAAAATTTATATATGATGATGATTTTTAAAGCTTAGGACGACGTACGGTTAACTATGCCGAAACTGAGATTATTCTCAAGGTCAGTTTAATTCAGACTATGCGTAACCTGTTTCTAAACCTAAGTACAAAAGAATTAATTGGAATAAAAGCTGCAGAGTTTTTCATTTGATGTAATTCGTAATCATTTATGAAGCATAGCAATCATCGCTACTCATACTTCAAAAACGAGTTTTTCAACGTAAGACTAAGTACACTTAATATTAATTCAAAATTGTCCGTATGAAGATTGCTTTCATTTTTGAGGCTAATATGCTCCTTTAAACGTTAAAAAAAAGAGAGAGAGAGAGACAGTGAGTAGGACACTAACACCTTGACTTCTAGTGGTGCAAATCCCGGAGTACCTGGTCTACGGTGACATACCTCTATCGAAAAGTAATTTGTTTGCGGACATTTGCAACGAACTACTACAGATGTTACGGAATAGTGAATCACAGTCCTAAAACTATTACACAGTGCATAAAAGACTATAGGTAAAGCCGTCGAGCTGGTGAATTACATTGAAGATCAGATTTAGAAACATGTAACAACATACAGAGTAGGATATAACAGTGCAGGAAAAAAAATAAGTGTGCGTTAAAATAGGTGATCGTACCAACTGCAACCAAATATACAAAATTCATGAGAATAGACCAAAGATTTACGAAAAACCAATATAAATTTATACCACGAATCAGAGCTTAATTTGCTCGGAACCCACAGGAGCCTAGCTCCGGCACTTCTTAGTTTTTGAGATAAATCATAATTTTAGCCGGAGCCCTAAGGAAAGAAAAGGCCCCGCTCACATATCAAAGGCTTATTCTCCAGCAAATGCAATGATTTATGAGAGCGAGTAAATTTTTCGTTCCTGAAAATACTGAAAGTGATACCCTGGCCATGCACATGTCACGCTAGTGACTTCCTACTGCAGATCTCCAGTACACTTTTTGAACGATGTGACCAAACTAAGGGGACCACTGCTGCCATTAGTGTAGAGGAGTCATCTTTGTTCTCACGTTGTTAATGGATAGTATTCAGGGAAAAATTCCACTTTAGGGCTAGAATTATATAGAAGGGGCGTCGCTATCAGAAAGTCTTTCTCTTCTCCCTTTATTTTCATAGCTACATTTTTCCGTTAATCTTTCCTTCCGTATCATCATACTGTTTCTAGAACTCTGACTATTCTCTTCAATGGCGCTTTAATTGTTTCCCCATTTTTCATTGGTGTGCTGCAAAAAAGAATAGTTTTTGTATCAATAATGCCTTGAAATAACACATTATGAGTATAACCAGGGCTTAAAATCAGACACAGATGGGCTAAACTAATTCTGAACTTCTGAGTGGAATTGTAATTCCAGCCGGAGCACTAAATAAAGTGAGGTCTGATAATTTATTTTTTATTTAACTATTTATAATTAATTTAATAATTTATTAAATTTCTATTTATCTATTTACATTTCTTTTAAATTTGGTGTAATTATTTAATCATTTCAATCTTTAATTATTTTATTTATTTTTTTTCTTCCTTCCTGACAGTTGATCACAGGGCTCCGGCCCTTCTAATTTAAGAAATTAAATATCTGAAACTTTCCTGACTAAAGAAAAACTTCCTTACGGATAGTAAAATCGTTTCTTTGTGTAGAGTTGGTTTAAAATGTCATGTTTTGTACTTAGTTTCTAAAAGTTTTCACTTTCCTTAGAAATTATTACTAAAATATCCAGGTTATCAGCCTTACCCCTACCTCTGACATTCTTATCCGAACGGTTCCTTCTACATTAGTAGTCGAGGTTTTGACTTCGAAAGCTGGAATATTTTTTCCGCTTGCTTAGTGACCGTCTAACAAAGAGACGAGTTTCTTGATTTTCTAAGACTTCACTGAATGCAAAAGAAGGGTCTCCCTGTCTTCTTCGTAATCTTCCATTTGAACATCAACGAATTCTTTTACTTTTCTTTTTTATCATCTTCTTATTATGTTGTTCCTTTCTGCTTACCAACACTCTTATTATATTTTAGCTGGATTTGCAACAGTTATTACCTCGAAGTCGTCACTCGAGTCACCAGTTCCAATTAAATATTGTCATTATTCATTGCACTTATATTCTCATCCTCCGCTGAGATTATGGTCTGAAGTTGGACATCCTCATAGACTTTTAATACAGCAAGATCTTGTTCGATTAAAATTTCTGACAAAGTATCAATTGATAAATAAGTTCCTATTGATAAATATATTGATAAATAAGCTTTTAATTTAGCTTTACAGCCAAATATAGAACGACCGCGATCTATTCTAGACTGATGTGCTCTATTTTTCATAAACTGAATGAATTTTGTTCCTTTTGACCACTTTGTTTTATTGCTACTTTCGATCCAAGTGGATAATTTCTTTTCCATGATTTAGTTTTCTCTTTTAACTGAACCTTGTGATTCACTATGTCTTGACTTTCCATAAATAATTCTGAGTTCATTCTGCTTCTGATTCTGACCACAACCAGTATTTCTGAGAACATAAATAAATATCATTGTTAAAGAAAAATTTGTAAATAAACCGGTACGTGTTTTCTGAATCACGCTATGGTGTTTGGAGGCAGCGTCTTAGCATAGCTGCGTAATTTTTTTAAAGTATGTGTCAATAAACGCTTACCTGCCTAAGAAATTATATCACACATTTCCTCTGCAACATCTCGCCCATCAACTGAAGATTCTCTTCAATCAAACGAAAGAAGGAAACTGTTTATTCGCCACTGTTTATTTTCTACAAGACAGAAGTAAAAGAAGGGATAAAACATCCAGATAAGTATCCTTCCTTTCTCTAAATTTAATTTAACCTATATCATGAAAGTGCCCTTAAATTCATTTAGTCATTATTTTCAGTAGTTTGTAGCATTATACAATAGTTAGTAAATTGCTTTAAATCATGTGGTTCTTTTTCTCGTAACTATTCCGTAGAGACGCTACGTTCCTTATCAGCAGTCAATTAACAAGTACCGTACGGAGGCCCCATTTCTTGCTTAGGAATTTCTTGAGAGGAAAAATAGGGATTTTGGGCATAGATAAGGGCAGCAGACTGTTATCTTTGTTACTAGGATCTGTTTCAGTTCTCATACTTAGAATTATATGCTAATATAAATACAGTGTGCCTGAATTTGTTAAACTAATGCTTTAATAAATTATGAGGGTTAAATTAATGAATAAATATTATGTATAGCAAATAAAAAATTTAATTAGCAATCGTATTTTAGGAAAATTTTCTGTTTCTTTTCCTTTTCTTTCTATAGGCCTTTTTTTTTTAATTTTTTTTCCTATTACATTTGGGCCATTTATTTTTATTTTATTTTGTCCCGACTTTTCCTTCTGGCCTTTTGAACTCGTACAAAGTGTACGAGATTCATTTTTACTCTCCTCTGAAACACGAAATTGTCCCCCTTTCTATATACCTTTCCTTCGCACCTAAGCTTGATTTTTCGCCCATCGGTGCAGAAAGACTTAGCGGATGCAAAACAAGACATCTGTCTTCTTTGTCTGTCTGTCTGTCATATCATTGTTAAATAAATCCGTCCTAGAGACTCCCTTTCCACAGAAGACCAGAATTATTTGGAAGTGAAAGGGTTTACTGCAATTATAATTTTTCTCTCAACTGTCAATTACAGTCTCAACTGCTGACTGACATTTACAATGTTAAGATCATTATTTTTATAAATAAGAAATTTCTCAAAATTTATAGCCAACTCGGAGGAGCGCTTAATATTGCTCATGAGGCACTATGGAAGACTGTAAAAATGAGTGACGCGAATGCTTGTTTGGTTAATAGATTACGGTGAACAACACAACGGCTGTCTGCCTTCATGGAGGAGTTTTTAACACTACCTGCCTCTTGTTCACATTACACCAGAGAAAAAGCCATTAAAACTCTCATGCAGGTAGCCCAGAATAACACAGATTAAAGAAAAGTTCCTATTGTATTTATTCGTACTGTCCAAAATGGATGAATTGTAAATCAAAGTATACGGAATAATTTTTGAATAGCTATTTTTTACTACCGTTTACTTTTTGAGTACCATTTATTGATTTAATAAATTTGTTTTCATGTTTACGTTATGTATTTGTTTTCATGTGTACGTCATGATTAAGATTTTATTTCTTATATTTATTGTTTCAAAAGAAGATATTACACATTTATTTCTTCTTATGAAACATTTACTGGAAAGATTAATCTTATTTATTTTATTACTTATTTAACGGCAAAGTTATAGTTAAATCAGTGAAAGTATATTCTAATGCATGCTTCTTCGTTTTTCAATCATGCACCCTAGAGCATGTATTTCGTACAAATCGTCTTAACTATAGTATGTCTACAAACTCTCAAGAAAGCATGTAACAGTATTAATGTTTCTGAAATATTTCCCCTTTAAGAAATAAAATATTTATTCATAAACGTAGTTTAAATTTTCAGGAGTTCAGAAACAAGGCTGAATTCTAATATACTTAACCTCTTCTGCTACGAACGAACGCTCTTGTTCCAGATGACTTGGGTCTTTACAGTGATGTTTAATAAAGATATAAATTCATATTCTCATAAATACTGATCACTTTCAGAAGTGATCATCTTGATAAGGTAGTTAGTTGCCTGAATAGGTTTAACTGCATTTTGAAATAAATGAATCAAATTATCTGAAGCATTTAAGAAGTGATGGACTGAAAATTCGCATATTCCTTTTCTACTCCTAATGTTAAGATTAATATTTTTTGCCATTCTTTATTAATGTTCAGACCCTGCTTGTTAATATATTCGTGGGGCTTTATTTAATTAACAGTTAATGTTATTTTGAAGCAATCTTTGCTATTTTTCTGGCTTTCAACTCACGCTTACTTGCCAGAGTAAGGTTTACATGCTACTGGCAAAGTATGAAATGCCAGCATTCTATAGAATGCCGGACGTTTTTAAGCAAAGTGTAAAATATGGGAATTATTACATGCTTTCCCTATGTATTATATGTAATGCCTAGGCGTTCTATAGAATGACAAATGCTTTTTAGGCAAAGTATGGAAAAAGGTTATAGTAATTCTATTATTTAAAAGACGTTCATTCCTCAAAAATACAGATGTTATTTTGAAAAATTAATGAAAGAGGGCTATTAAAAATTGTTATTCGAAATATTGGAAAAAACAGTGAGATAATCTTGTTACGACGTAATAAATTTGTGTTTTCTATCTGGCTGAGCCTGGGAGTCAGTAAGATCTACCTGACAACAGAAATTATATTCAAAAACAATCATAAGTTTCACAACAATGCCCTTTTTAATATCTTTTTTGTTTTTTTCTACCAGGGCTCACAAGCATGGTTGTACAGTTCAATATCATTACCTGTAAAGTTTTCGTATTTGGTTGAAAGTTCTTTCAACATTCTGTCACGTCATCCGTGTCCAGTACTCAAATGAGTTTTCATGAAGTACTGGAAACAACTCAGCATCCGTGACGTAATACTGTACGGTACTGATGCTTTCTTTAACAGGATATATGAATGTACTTTTCTTTTCCACACACAGCACATCCTAGCGATTCAGCAACCAGTAGTCCCGAGGTTCCTCCTTAGTAGTCATTTTGGCTTTTTCACATCATTTATTAACTTCTGGTAAGAAGTTTCGGTTTTTCGAAATGAATCGGAAATGTATTTCATACTTTGCCGGTTTGTCATTTGCATTCTATAGAATGCCCAGGAAATGTGTGAAATGGGAATCGTTTCATACATTGCCGGATAGTTTTAGGCATTATATACAATGCCTATACATTCTATAGAATGCCGGATTTCAAACTTTGTCGGTAACATATACAAAACCCGACTTTTTTGAAAAACCGGTTTCCAAATTCAGTAGTTTCAAAAAACTGATTTTCGAATTTTTGTCAAAAAAAACAGAATAGGAAAAATATTTTATTTAATTTATATAAAATAACAAAAACGAAATCAATATCAAAGTCAAAATATAAAAAAAATTAAGGATTACGTACGCATATTACTTACATAAAATAACGAAATCAGTATCAAAGTCGAAACAAAACAAAAAAAAAAGAATTACATATACATGTTACTTACACAAAATAACGAAAACTCAAACAAATTTTCAAGTAATATTTATACTATTTCCTCTAATTTTAATTTCTCCTAAGAAAATAGGATTTTAAAAAACATAAAATATCCACTGAACGGTGGCTAAGTCCTATCCTTATTTTGGGTACAATATTGCCTAAAATTG
>KK122212.1:242891-254454 GCA_000611955.2 Stegodyphus mimosarum
AAATTTATAAGCCATAGTGCTTACTACGTGATTGCATTGTAAAATAAATTAAAGTGCGGTAGTATTTAGTATACCTTGCTACGCACCCTTTTAGATAGAGGCCAACTTCCGCGAATTGCTCTGCGAAGCAAAGTTTGATTTAAGTTACATTTAAATTTATTTAAGTTTATTTGATTGTTAAGTTCGACCCAAGTGTGGTCTTTTACGTTCTGTATCTCTCCCGAATTGGGAGGTTTGTATTTAATAGTGAGTGAATAAAAGAGGATTTCAAATCCCTTCACGTGCAGTTATTCTCCAGCCCAGCAGTTACATCAGAACATAGCGTACCTTCCGCTCCCTGTTCCAGTTCAGGACTTAGAACGTAAGGATAAGAACCCTTTACAGAATTTACTATCCTTCCTAAAATGATGCACAGAACACTAAGTCCTGATACACTAGATTCCTTCACTGAACTAAAAATGTTTTTTGGATTTTGCAAATACAGCAAAAGAATCACTAATTCTACTTCTTCTTTCTTGAATTCGTTTGTCTAAAGCATATAATAATTTGAAACTTACTTCAGTGTTTAAATTTTTTCGTTCATTTAACAGAAATTCAAATATACCTTCACTTGTTAGTAAATTAACATCTCGTCGCCCTAAGCATTCAGCTGCTAGAGGGATCGGCCCCACGACTTTATGAAGTTTTAAAAGTTTTGGATATTGAGCTTCATTCCACATATAAGAAGAAGCAATACCATTCAATGCTAAAACAACATATTCTTTTACTGCCTGAAATCCTCCAATCATGTCATACATACTATTCCACCTTGTTCTGCAGTCAAGAATTAGTTTAATTCTTTTCCTTTTTCTTTTTCTATATAATTTTGAAGAATGGTGTTTCTCAGTGGAAATTTTATAAAAAACTTACAAATTTTTCTAATTTGTAAAAGTGATTGTTTGTAATTGTCAGACAAAATAGGAATAGAATGTTCTCGGTTACAAACATAATAAAGAGAAACTTCATAATCTTTATATTCATATTCGTCATGGTCTTCCGATTCCTCACTTGAAACATTTATTTCGGCTTCAGCTTCAGCCATTTCTCCATGTTTATATGACACGTCAGTAACTGCTAAGTGGATGGCGCGTGAATATAGCATAGTTGATTAATTACAGATGACAATTTCCAAATTTTTTTCATAACAGCAGCACCATCATTTGTTGCTGCAACTATGCCAGTTTCTAGATTCAAGTTGAAATTGTGTAGCTTTTCAGATACCAATTCTAATGTTCTCTGACACCAGAGGAACCAGCTATTGGCACTGATTCCAAACTGAAATTTTCTGCGAAGTGGTTATATTGATGTTTAAATATCCATGATTTTTTTTATAGTCCATTCGTCTAAAGTTACAGAGAATGTTTTCCTATTCTTTTTTTATTGAATCAATAATAATAGTTTCCCGTTTAGCATTGTCATAAAGCGCATGAATGAGATCCATTACTCTTTGTTTCTTGGTAATGAATATCCATGTTGTTGAAGAAACTTTCGTATGAATGAACTATTTATAATGTTATTAACAGAAAATCCATCCATAGCTGCAAGTTTTGATATGGTTTCTTCTTAGCTTCTCCTTTTTACTTTTATAAAATTTAAAATATGCGTTTGTTTTTTTTTGAAGAAAAGGAATATCCAGGCATTTCTTCTTCGCTGATCGTTTCTGATTTCTTTCTGATAATTATTTTTTGAACTGTTTTCAAATGATTATGCAGATTGCTCGTAGATGATCCTTTGCAGCTCAACATAGTACAATGATTGCAGATTGCCTTGTCTATCCCTAACTTTTTGAAACTATCCCAAACTTTCGACTTATTCATTTTCATCTAAAAATTAAATTAAGTTAATTAAATAAATATTTCTGCAGTTTATTTTATTATTTTAACTATTAATATTAATCAAATTTAAAGAAATCTAATCTGCACATTTTTTAGGAATTTGGAAAAACACGCATCTTCTTAATCTAATTCCGAAGCTAATAAAGACATAATTTATGTCAAAACATTGCGAAAGAAAATATGGATTATTTTAACACCCTGTGTTTTACTTAAAATCCCACTAGACAGAAGCCAGAACTTTTTATTTTGCATTAATTTTCGAGAGAAGAAATTTATATAATAAAATTAAAGTTTTAAAATGTAAAATAGAAAATACAAACATAAAATTTAGAAACATACTTAATACTTACGTTATTTTTACCAAATATAACAACTATATATTTTTGTTTCCAGTTTTCACTCTACAATATTAAGCGAACCTGTCGTAACTCGTGACGGATTGCATATTTGTACTAACATAAAATAAATAGGTTAGGCACGTCTTTTCCACGTGCGGCTGCGCAATGCATAATGCGCAAGCACTGGCCAACGTTGAAAAAATGTATTTGCTGCTAGTTGCATAGAATGAATAGCAAACCAAATAAGTTTAAAATTAATTTTTACATAATAATAACAATTCTTTAAACCGTTTTTCTTAATTAAGGAAACCGGTTTTCGAACGCGACAAATTTATTTTAAAAACCTGTTTTTTAAAACCGGGTTTGAAAATCCGTCAAATACTAGTAGGGTGGAAAGCTGCTATTTAAGCTGGTGTTTAAGTTACTTTAGACAGAGCCGTTCTTCCTTTCGGCCACGTTGTTTCTCTACTAGTTCAGCTTGCTAGTCTGCGGCCGTGCATATTAATTGCCGGTTAGCTTACTTAGGTGTTAGAGCTAAGAGATAACTACGAGTTAAAATAACTCTGTACAGCTTCATTACTTCCCGTCAAAAGTTTTGGCTAAGATTTGTAAGCACAAGGAGTGCCATCTATAAGTACCTCTCTTGAGTTAAATAAAAGGGGCTGTTCACCCTTTGCTACGTCACTGATACAGTTGAACTTAGCAAATAGTCGCTTCACATTTCAAGTAAGGATCTAGCTAGCAAAAGTAATTTTATTTTAGCTAGACTCTTACTTATTAAAATGCAGTTTTTCACATTTAATTTTAATATATTTAATTAAATTACTTAAAAAGTAATTTTAAAGGTATTTGTGTAAGTCGATTTTATCAGAGTAATTTTCCTAGTAAAAATTACTATGTAATTTGTTGTGTTCTAGCCTAAATAAAGTTATTTAATTGCCAGAACCTAGAGGAATTATGAAGCTACTACTTGCTAAGTTCGTTGTGTAACAACTCAGAAGAAGGTTTAAAATACCTTTAACTCAAGTATATTCATAGACGGTCCCTCTTGGGCGTACAGGAAACTAACACTTTTTGCTTGAACTTAAAAACAGGAAACGTAAAACTAAACTAATGCTAAGTAGAATAATCAGCCTAATCTGCACGGAGTTGTTTAATGCGTTATTGGCTCCTAACTAAAATCACTGACGTAGACTAACAGGCACGTACTAAACACGGCCTTAATATAGCAAGATTTAACTAGCAACTTATAACGTGGTCGTAAGGCAGAACACGCTCTAACTGAAGTAACTCAGACCTCAGCTTAAATAGCAGCTTCTACCCTCTTTTGCATAAAACTAAAAATTCATTCTGGCGGGAAAACGTAGGTTGGAAAATAAGGGAGTAAAGGAAGTTATTTCCAACTGAAAATTAACTCTTAGAAAAATAACGTAAGACCCAACACCATTAGAGTGGAAATGTGGCTTATATGCTTTGCAACCAATTTCATTCATTCGTTTTTAGTATTTATTTTCTACCACCTAGTCATTTATATTGGATAAGAAATTATTTGAGTTTATGAAAAGTAACAACCGACATATGCGGTAAGACATTTTAGGAAGAGTGAGCTTTCTCTGAAGACGACTACTCACAATTGAATTTGGTCGTCAGTGAAGATAGTGTTCTTAGAAAGGGTTCAAAGTATGTTCAGCTGGAATACTAATTCATTGAAATCTTTTAATCTCCTTTTACTCACATGTTTTTACTAATTTTGTAGTCTTTGGTATATGATAAGAATTTTATGATAGATTTATCTTAGATGCATGACAATATATGATAGTTACAGTATATGATAGAAATTCACTCTTAAGGGCATTAACTTTCTATGCATTTAAACGGGAAAAGTATACTGTCTATTAATTAGACAGTGTGAAGCGAATAAAATTTATTTTAATGTGCTTGCTCCCAGAAAATTTTTTGAATAATGTACAGTCGTTTTTAAACCAGAAAGTAGAGAAATAACAGCGAATTCAAAATGATGTGGGATTTTTTTTGGCTTGAAAGTACACATATATGTTAGTCAAGAATTCTTTGTGCGAGCTAATAAATCTGTACAAACTCTAAACTGTAATTTTCAAACTGCAAATAGAATAATTTTAAAATACGCTGTATGTTTTTCCTAATTTTTCTAATTTATTTTCTTTTTTGGCATCAATGAAAAATTATGTCTTATTTTTGTTTCAGCTGAATAAAACAAATTATACAATTTACCTCTCGAATATGCGCCGAGTGTGCTGACCACTACACCACGAAGGCATTTGAAGAAGGTGGGAGAAATACCTTACATACTCCCCCTTTTACCCTTTTTAAAGGGCGACAGGGAATTAGGGGACCCAATCGCCAAATCCTGGTGGCGAAGAATCATCATTTATCACCTTTTAGTTCGGGGGCCACTGTAGAGACATTAGGTATTTTTGAAGCAGGAGTTGTGACAAATCAGCATTGCCCTCGCCGGGATCAAACCACGGATCTCTCGAATATGCGTCGAGCGGGCTGACAACTACACCACGAAGGCATGCGAAGAAGGCGGGAAAACTACCTTATAATTTATACACAAATTAATATTCTTGCTACTCGAAGGAGAAATGCAACGTGTTTAGGTAAATACAAATAATTTTATTGTTTAATATTATCAACAAAATTCTAATTTGTTTTACTTAAATAAAAATGTTTAATCTGTAAAGTATTAACTGAGAAAAAAATGACGAATGAAACAATGAAGTGCTCTGACTCTTTTTTTTTTTTTACAGTGAATAAGTATTTAGATTACGAAAAAAGAGCATTTTAATTATCCAGATTGTTCGAACATTCGGATGGGTTGTGTGCTAGATACTAAGAATATTCAAAGTGCTGCTGTGATATCTTTCTGCAGTGTACATTACGAACACACTTTCAATTCATTTAATTCTTTGTACCAATATGGCTTATGCAGTACCTGCCTTTTATTATTAATTTTATTCTGTTTTATTAATTAGAATGTAAAAATGGATAGGGATTTTCATGTGACATTATATACAAAATTTTAATGGCTGTATTTTCAGTAGATTTATATATAGATGCATATATAATTCGTAGGATATTACATGTGAAAGTCAAGAAATGAAACTCAGAGTGAGATTCGTGACCCAAAATAGAGCCATTGAATAACTCATAAAAGCATCCAACTGCAAATGATTAAATAAAAAATTAAATTAAAATAAAATGAATAAATAAAAAATAACTAGCGAAACCTCTTTCTACTACCCATTATATAATTTTAACAACCTGAAAAATTTTCTGTCTAGGTATACAACTTGCAAAAAATTTATGAAAAGGATAATATATGTGGGAAATCATAAACGCCAGTGAGGTTACGTCATCTGCCGTCAGCCCAGCGCAGCGCAAAACAGCTCAGACGAGTACCAGAGGTGGTGTGGAGCAGACGAGTTCCAAACGTGGAAGAGAACAGACGTGTTCTCGAGGAGGGATGATGTCCCAGTGGTGTTATAGAATCCACCAGCGTTTGTGAATCCTGATCTTATTCCCGAGATTCAACAAGATAAGCAAAACAGTGAACTGTTGATTATTGCATGAACAATTCTTGGACTATTCTTAGTCGTGGGGTTATCCTTAGTTATGTCAGTTTATCATGTTATCATCCCACCTTTTATCATCCTTCATTCATACTAGTAATTTCGTAATAAATTTACTTTATACTTATCTCGTGCTCTTGATCGGGTAATCCTATAAAAAATATGGCCCCCAACAGTGGCGCGAATCAACCACGAACCTAACGGAGTGTTCTGAGTATGTGAACTACGATTTGTTCGACTACAAGTGCTCTAGTGATTATGAACTCAATTGAACTGTGAATTCCGACTGTCTTACGAACTCATTCGAATTTTGGATTACTATTTCATGCTGTTTGGATTACCGTTTCGTTCATCTGTCGGGTGAGTAGAAAATTGTCTTTTCAATATGAAGTTAGTTGAAATTCCAGAATTGGAAGCAGCTTTAAAGAACAGTAAAACTTCTGAAATCAGAACTTTGCATAAACTTATTTTCAACACTGAAGGCGATAGAAACAATAGGATAAGATTACGTGAATTTAATGGCTTTACATTTAAACCAGATTCTGAAGAATTTAACAATAAAGTAGATACAATACAGAATGACTTTACTTTAAATGAGTTAATTAAAGTTTGTAATGTACTATGCATAAATTCAGAGGGTTCGAAAACGGAAGTAGTAACCCGAATTGTCTCTTTTCTATGTGATTTATCTGTATTATTTGAAAATATTTTGCATGAAGAAAATAGTGATACTGAAGACGAAACTGTTAATAGTATTTCTAAAGTAATGCTTGATGATAATCAAAGAGACAATCCTGGTTTTAACGCGTCTCAAGTAAATAACAATGTGCAGCTTCCAATTCAAGATTATTTTAAACCTCATATTAGTTTTTCGGATATTGAAAGTATTGTTAATCCCTTTTCTGGTAATGCATATGAAAATGTGGATAAATGGATTGATGAATTTGAAGATGTTATAAATTCTTTAAAATTAAGTGATTTGCATAAATTAGTTTTCGCTAAAAGATCATTAAAAGGTAAAGCGAAACTATTTGTTCAGAGTGAACCTAAAATAAATGACTGGCGTAAGTTAAAAAATCTTTTGAAATCTGAATTTGGTAAAGCTTTTAATTCAGCTGAATTGCATGAAATGTTGTGTAAGCGTAAATTAATGCCTAATGAATCTTTAGATGAGTATTTTTTGAAAATGAAAGAAATATGTTCGCGAGGTAACATTGAAGATGCTTCGTTAATTAAATATGTCATAGACGGTATTCCAGATTCGGTGGTTAGGAAAACTATACTCTATGGTTGCGAAACAATACCTGAATTTAAACAAAGGCTAAAAATTTATGACAAAATGAGGGCTGATAATGATAAGTTTAAAAACCAGAAATCGAAAGTAGACATGCAAACTAGGGATAGGTGTAAGCCTAATGCGTCATCAAATCGAAATCAGTCCAACGTAAATAAAGTGAAGTGTTTTAACTGCAATGAACTGGGTCACAAATCATCTGAGTGTAAAAACAAATCAAGTGGAATAAAATGTTTCAAATGTAAGAAGTTCGGACATAAATCGACCGACTGTCAAAACGAAATTAGCGAGAAGCAAACATCGTTGGTTCAGAAAATTCCAAATAACGGTAGAATTATGAAAACTGTAGAAATAAATAATCATTTAGTTGATAGTCTAGTTGACACTGGTTCAGATGTTACAATATGCAGTGTAGAGTTACATAAAGAAATTGGTTCTCCGAAATTAAAACGTAGTGACATAGTATTGATAGGTATCGAGGCGAAGGAAACTTCTCCCGTTGGCTTTTTTAATTCTGATATTTTAATTGATGGTTTTTCACTTCATACGAGAATTTATGTTGTTAAATCATTGTGCAATAAAATTGTGTTAGGTTTGGATGTAATAAATCAGTTAAACTTATCCTTCACTGAGAATGGCCTTCAAATAATTTCTCAACGGAATAAAAGTAATGCGAATTTTATAAGAGCTGAGTCATCTTGGAATGCTTATGGTTGTGTTATGGGAAATTTGAATATCGCCGTACCAATTAGGAATGTTTATGACCTTTCGCATACATCTAGCGTCTCTTTTAATGTAAACAGTGATAGTTCTTTTACCTCTGAAAGCGGAAGTAACTTGGAATCTAATTACCTTGCTTATGTGGTGAATGCTATTTCTGTCAACGAGATTGATTTAACTCATATTTCGAATGCCGAACATAAAGACTGTGTAAATTAATTAATTCGTACCAGCCTCAAAAAAGTAAACAATCCGATTTCAAGATGCAAATAAATTTAAGTGATGATATTCCGGTCTGTCAAAATCGAAGATACATGTCTTTTGCGGAACAAAAAATCGTTGACGAGCAAATTAAAGAATGGTTAAAAATGGTATAATAAAGCCTAGTAATTCTAATTATTCAGCACCTATAGTTTTGTGTAACAAGAAGGACGGTTCTAAAAGATTATGCGTTGACTTTCGGAAATTAAATAAGAAGATTATCAAAGACAAATTTCCACTGCCTTTAATTCCAGAAATTCTCGATCGTTTGGAGCAAGCAAAAATCTTCACTACATTAGATTTAAAAAATGGCTTTTTCCACGTAGACATAGATGAGAAATGCACGAAATACACCGCATTCGTGACACACAATGGTATTTACGAATTTCTTAAAGCTCCTTTTGGTCTATGTATTAGTCCAAATGTTTTTCAAAGGTATATTTATTCGGTGTTTCGAGACTTGTTAAATGAAGGTGTACTAATTATTTATATGGATGATATAATCGTACCAGCTGAGGATGAAGTTGAATGTTTAGAAAAATTGGAGAGAGTCTTCAAAACCGCTTCGGAATACGGATTGCAAATAAAATTCAGAAAGTGCCAGTTCTTAAAGCGAAAAATTGAATTTTTGGGACATGTAATTGAAAACGGAACTATTCGACCATCACTTTCCAAAACTGTTGCTGTCCAAAATTTTCCACAACCGCGTAACTGTAAACAACTACAAAGCTTTTTAGGACTAACGGGATATTTTCGTAAATTCATTCCACACTATGCTAAGATAGCCAAACCTCTTAGTGATTTACTTAGAAAAGGTACTGGTTTTAAGTTCGATTCCGAACAACGAGAAGCTTTTTGTAGATTAAAAGAAATTCTCTCTCAAGCACCTGTTCTACACATATTTAAGCAAGGATATCCATTAGAACTTCATACCGATGCTAGTAGTCAAGGCTTTGGTGCTGTACTACTCCAATTGTCTGACGATGGTAGTTATCACCCAATCCAGTATATGAGTAAGAAGACTTCACCGCAGCAAGAGAAACTCTGTAGTTACGAATTAGAAGCCCTTGCAGTTATAGAAGCTCTTAAGAAGTTTAGAAACTATTTGTTGGGCTCCAAATTCAAAATTGTAACAGATTGTAGCGCTTTCCAGAAAACTTTGGATAAGAAAGATTTAACTCCTAAGATTGCAAGATGGGCAATGTTCATTGAAGAATTCGATTACGAAATTGTACATCGTTCAGGAAACCAAATGAAACATGCTGATGCTTTAAGTAGGAATGCTTTAACTTTGACATCATATACAACCGATGTAACTGAGAAAATTCGTTTAGCACAAGAACAAAATGAAGATGAGCATGTGAAATTGATTAAGAATTTAGTCGAGAAAGGAGAAGACAATGGATTCTTTCTGAGAAATGGTATTTTGTATAAATTGGAAAATGGAAAAGATCTGCTAGTAGTGCCAGAAACATTACAAAACGAAATCATACAGAAGGTACATAAAAGAGGTCACTTTGCTGTAGAGAAAACTGCAAATGCTGTAGAGCAAGAATTCTATATTCCTAGACTGAAAGACAAAGTTGAAAAAGTAATTGCTAATTGCATAGAATGTATACTATACAACAAAAAGCAGGGAAAAGCAGAAGGATTTCTTCATCCTATACCGAAGGAAAACGTTCCCTTAAGTACGTACCATGTCGACTTTATTGGACCACTTCCATCAACGAACAAAAAATACCAGCACATTTTAACCGTGATTGATGCTTTTACGAAATTTACTTGGTTCTATCCAGTGAAATCACCAACTGCGCAAGAGCTTATTTCAAAATTGAGGCAACAACAGACTGTGTTTGGAAATCCCGCTAGAATTATATCTGACCGAGGTAGTGCCTTTACGTCGAAAGAACTTGCAGCTTATTGTGCCGAGGAAAGAATAGATCATGTCAAAATTACTACCGGTATTCCAAGAGGCAACGGACAAATCGAGCGAATCCATAGGATTTTGATTCCTGTCTTGTCGAAATTATTACATGAAGATCCAACAAAATGGTTTAAATATGTTCCAGATGTCCAAAGAATAATCAATAGTACAACTACGAGAAGCACGAAGTATTCACCTTTTGAATTGCTCATAGGTACGAAAATGAAGAACAAGGAAGATCTGAGGATCAGCGAGATATTGAATGAAGAATATTTAAAGCAGTTGATGCAAGAACGTGATGAAAGGAAGGAAGTTGCAAAAAACAATATTTTGAAGCTACAACAAGAGAATCGTAAACAGTTTAACAGAAGACGGAAGAAACCGAGACTATACAAGATTGGCGACTTGGTAGCAATTCAACGAACTCAGTATGGGACTGGTTTGAAACTACGACCTAAATTTCACGGACCATACAAAGTCATAGCCGTTAAATCCAATGACAGATACGAAGTCGAAAAAATAGGATGCCATGAAGGACCAAATATGACATCTACTGCGGCTGACCATATGAAGCCATGGTCGAATAATTGAAAATTGTGTCAGCTCAAATTTAAGGACCTGATACTCTTTTTTTTGTTTTTTTTATTATCTTTACAGGTACCCCAGATGATAGTGATGTCCATACAGCAGACATCGGGGGCGATGTCTCCCAGGATGGCCGACTGTGGGAAATCATAAACGCCAGTGAGGTTACGTCATCTGCCGTCAGCCCAGCGCAGCGCAAAACAGCTCAGACGAGTACCAGAGGTGGTGTGGAGCAGACGAGTTCCAAACGCGGAAGAGAACAGACGTGTTCTCGAGGAGGGATGATGTCCCAGTGGTGTTATAGAATCCACCAGCGTTTGTGAATCCTGATCTTATTCCCGAGATTCAACAAGATAAGCAAAACAGTGAACTGTTGATTATTGCATGAACAATTCTTGGACTATTCTTAGTCGTGGGGTTATCCTTAGTTATGTCAGTTTATCATGTTATCATCCCATCTTTTATCATCCTTCATTCATACTAGTAATTTCGTAATAAATTTACTTTATACTTATCTCGTGCTCTTGATCCGTTAATCCTATATATATAAACAGAAATAGTGCTAAAATCAAGAGATTGGGGGTACAGCGTGTCAGTGGAGACATTAATACTGGTAATTGCCATAGAGATATCAGTAATTTGATTTGAAGACGATATATGTTCAAATCAAATACGGGTTAAGGATGCCTTTAAAGTTAAGTGAGATAATTTTAAATGTAGATAGAGCGATTTTATTTAAACTTAGCATATTTTTCATTAAATTATTAGAAACATTATATATGTGAAATAAATACGCTTGAATAATAATAAAAAAAAAGCACCAGAATCAAAGTCAAGCTAATCTGCTGCATCCTGCCTGCAAAGCAAGAAGGATCCACAGGTATTTAAAGTGCCTACCAAGATCTATACAATACAGCTTTTATAATTGTTTAAACCTTGAATGCCTACAGCATAGA
>KK122212.1:262009-308943 GCA_000611955.2 Stegodyphus mimosarum
ACTAATGAAGCATTGTTGTTGTCTTACGTGAGGTTCATTAAAGATGAAAAAATATGTCAAGAACTTTTATTTGCTAGAAATTTAGAGACAGACACAAAAGGAGAAACCATATTTAAAACACTGGAAAAGTTTTGTGATGAAAAAGGAATTCCCTTGAAGAATATTATACCAGCTGCTACAGATGGTGCTCCAGCTATGACAGGGTCTCAAAAAGGCTTCATGTCGTACTTAAAAAACAAAATTCCTGATGTGATTGCTGTACATTGCGTTATACTTCGACAGCATTTAGTTGCTAGAAATTTAAGTGAACGACTGTTTCAATCATTGCAACATGTCATCAAAGCAGTCAATAAAATCCGAAACAACTCTTTAAATGACAGATTATTTAATCAGCTTTGTGTTGCTAATGATGAAGATTTCAACAGATTGATCTTTCACACAAAAGCGCGTTGGCTATCAAAAGGAAATTGTCTGACTCGTTTTTACAGTCTGTTTGACTCTGTCATAGAGTTCTTGAAAAGCAAAGACACAGCATTTCGCGAAAACCTCATCACATCAAAGAATGATATCGCATACCTGACAGACCTTTATACATTGTTTAATGATATGAATCTCCAACTTCAAGGCGATGACTTGAACTTAATAAAAACAAAAAATATCGTCGCTGCTTTCGTACCAAACTGCTCTTACACAAGAAGAATATCGGCAGACGTGAGTTCCATAATTTTCCCAATTTATCAGTATCCTGCAACAACGACGATTTGCTCGTCTACTGCCAACATTTGGAAAATCTTCACAGTGATTTCATTGAAAGATTCCAGGACATTTTGAAATTGGAAATACCAGACTGGGTGTTAGATCCTTTTTCAAAAGTCAACATAGCAATATCACCTCAGCTGGAAGAAGAACTTATAGAACTGACAACGAACAAGGAAATAAAAAGCAAATTTAAAAATGGCTACCAACAATTTTGGCTACAAAAGTCAATTCCGCAGTTCTACCCTGGATTGTGGTCGATCGTTCAACAATTTTTGATATTATTCCCATCTTCATATTTGTGTGAACGTGGATTTAGCGCTGTGACAACGCTGCTTACTAAAAAGAGAAATCATTTACAAGTTACCAAACGAGGCGACTTACGACCGTTTTTGGGTAAAATCGAACCTGATATCAACAAACTTGTTAAAAATCATCAAATTCATCCATCCCATTAGATTAGTTTAAAAACTAAAATTGATTACCTATCTATATTGTTTCTTTTAATTTGATTAAAATATATTATTAATATTATAAAGTTGCGTTTTAATTGCTCTCACTGCTAAAAATTTCTAGTTTAGAATGTAAGTTTAAACACCAGAACCGGCTAATATAGCACACTATAGCTAAATTAATTAAAGTGATGAAATTGTGGTTTTTAAGTTTAAGGAGTGTATAAAAAATGGGGGGGGGGCGATGAAAAATAATTGATTTTCAAAGGGGGCGGTAGAAGAAATAAGTTTGAGAAACACTGCTTTAATACCTGTTTTTCCAAATATAACGCTGTATTATCTTCAATTGGTATAAACCCTAAAAACCTTTCTTTTACATCACCGCTTCACAATACTTACCTTATAACAAATGTCAATTGATACGCAGTACATTCCTACCGATGCATCATTTATTAACTATACTAGTGGTATAAACGTTAATAAACGTATTGAAAAGTATTTTAAGAAACCAAAATTATTTTTATATAAGTCATTTTGCCAGGGAATACGCTGCTGTAATGTGAAAGATAACTGAAAAACAGTATGCGGCATAGTTAAGCAAAGTTTCATCGTTTTATTCCAGATCGAAATTAAAATACCAGAATCTGGAAGCTGAATTAAAAGAATGTTAAAAATTGAACACATTTATTTCAATTCAAAATATTTTAATTTTAAAATTGTAATTTTAATCTTCATAATAAAGTGATTTTGTAAAGTGTAATAAATCTGAAATGTCATCTAAATTGCGAACATTATTATAAAACAACATAAACGATATTATAGTATTACATTATAAGTAATATTATATTATTTTATAAATGCTTCTACTTATCAATTTAGCAAATGAGGCATAGGAATATTTTTTCCCTTATAAACATTAACAAAGCAACTCAAACTCTACTGAAGATGTTAATCTGAATACTGAAGAGAGCGAGCATTGCTTAATATGTTAGAGCCGCACGGCAGAGGTTTGATTTATAACAGTCATTGACGACTTTTGTGTATAGTACCGTCGAACTTAGAAAATGTGGACGTCGTTTGAAGTTTAATGGCTCATCCACAGTTGTCAGTAAAAGATCGTCGGTCAAGCAAAAGGCTTAGAAACTTTTTACAGCCTCCACTTCCGGAAAATATCCGAAAACTAACAAGCACTTCTTGGAAAACGAAGAGATAGCACATCATTGGTAATCCTTTTTCTGTTAGGCAATCCCTTCTGTAGAGAGTGCAAAATTGCTTGGAACTACAAGTGTAGTCGTTTTCAGGATGTTTCAATACATAATTTCTAAGAACAGGAAAAAATAAGAAGATAGAACGCGACAAAATTTAAAGTGTCACATCCTTTACGATTTGTTACTTTTAAGTAAAATGCACTAATGAATACACTATTTTATTGAGCTAATTGTAGTAAAAAATTTTAATCGATATTTTTTCTCTAATTAAAAAAAGCTTGTATTTCCAGATGACCGTGTGCTCACGGGGCCCCTTCGAAGCTCGGGGCGCCTGGCAGCCGCCAGCTTTGCTAGCCGCTTAACCCGCCTATTAAGACATATTAAGAAATACAGAAGGTCTCAAAGTCGAATGGCGACATCAAATCTTGCTGAAGGAAGAAGTGTACGAAACGATGTTTCTTCTTGAAATGTGATTCCGTATTGAAACTAACAGCATATACATGCTGTTAGATTAGATACCCCATGCTTTCTAAACTGCAGATGAGATGCATACCAGTTATAAAGAGAATAATGATTATATAAAATGTGCTGTGGGCATGTAAAATATTCTGTGTTGTAGTTTGATGCTTCTTAAATGTGTAACACTATAACTATACGCTGTAATCAGTTGGAAACATTTTAACATGATTGCAGACCTTATCTTTTGATAACATCCCAGTACCCTCAATTAAAAAATTGACTTCTTTTATTTTAAGAAGAAGGGTACACATTATTTTAGTAACATTTTTTAAGTAATTCAAAACAAATACCGGATTACCTCACTGTGCAAAAAGCTAAAAATAGCAATCTGTCAGCCATAACAGATGATTTCAGAGTCTTGATTCCTGGTAATTTTTTATCTCCAGGTTCATTGTTCATTAAATTCTGCTGTAGAACCTGGTTTAACGGTTACATTAACGATAACATTAAACATTAACGACAACTTAAAATTGTGACAAAGAACTACAAAAATGGTTTAATTAATATGGGAAGAATGTTGAAATGAATGCAGTCTTCGCTCGCTATTTCGCGGTTCATTTATCGCGGCCTCAGTAAATTGCGGAATGTTGAAATGAATGCAGTCTTCGCTCGCTATTTCGCGGTTCATTTATCGCGGCCTCAGTAAATTGCGGATTGTTCAAAAATTCAAAATTGAGTAATTAGTTGCCTGCACGCCAGCAGGGAGGGCCCACACAATTCAAAATCCATGTCTCTGATTGGCTGGCTAGCATCCCGCCATTTGATATCCCTCCCGACTCGGGAATCTCGTAAGCTGATTGGCCTAGACGTTTCCCCCACCTTCGCTCTCATGCCCAGCGAAGACGACCGCGCTCATTCAATTCAGTGTTTGAGTGATGCTTAGTCAAAGAAAGAGGTTCTTTGGCTTAGTCTCGAGGTGTGCTAATTATTGCTGTTCTCTTGTGTCTTTTTGTGCAGAATAGTGCTTGTGACTCCCTTGAAAATAACTCCTAAAGGTCCTCCACCCTTTAAATCTTATAGTGAACCCAAGAAGAAGAGAAAAATGATAACAGTGAACGAGAAAGTTAATTTATTGGGTATGCTTAAGGCAGGCCATAGCTATGCGTCTGTTGCACGCCATTACGAATTGAACGAATCGACGGTTCGCTGTAAAAAAAAGATGAAGTCAATATCCGTAAAACTGCCTCGATATCGTTCTCTGAGGCTGATATATGTGTATATGGTTATAATAGGTGTATATGGTTTCATATACACTTATTGATATTAAACATACAGAAGGTGAGAGGGTGACACTACTTCGCGGTTTTTCACTTATCGCGGCCGGCTATTAACCGCGATAACTGAGGGATGACTATATTTTAGTTCATTACGATACAGATCCAAGTGGGTATTAAAGACAATCTTAAGTTAAGGACATAGTTATGATTAAAGAAAGTAAGTTAGTGGTTTGTAGCTGGTCTTTAGGAAGGAAGGTCGAGGCATTCCCCAAAACGGATGGTAAGCTTCGATTAGTCACTGTGAAAACATATCGAGACACTTTTAAGAGGCCTGTTTGTTAAAATTAATTTATTACCTTTAGAAAAGTAATAGTATCTTAAATGCGTTTGTGTAACATCCTCATTTTTGCATTTTATTGTGTTATTCATCATTGTGTGCCATCACAATTTCACCAACATTTAGTAATATAATTGTTTTAATAATTCATTAGTGTAAACGACAGTACGAAAATCTCAGATTGTTGCATTAGAAACCTCAGAGTTGTGGCGGTTGACAAGAAAAGGAAGCTTCGTGAAAAGACTCAATGAAAGCCACAAATCATTAGATTTACAGCCATGAGTTTGAGATGTTATATTAAATTAATAAGAAGATTAAAGTCCACAAATATGCGTTATTATTTTCAGTTGTGGCAGAGAATTACAAATATGATTAAATTAACCTGGAAAAATGGTGTAATACTTGTTCATTTAAAAAAAAAAAGATCTAACTGGGTTTTAAAGACAGTCTTTAAGTTAAAGAAGAAAATTTAGCTGTAATACCAATAATTTGAGTCAATTTCAATTCATGTCAACTATTCGTAATTCGTATAAATGTATTTAATTATTTTTTAATGAACATGCAAAACTTACTGGGAATTCTAATTTGTGATAAATTGAAGTTATATTTTTGTAAATTTTATTAAATTATAAAATAATTTGAAATTAAAAAATTAATGAAAGAGATAAGAAGAGGCATGCAAAATTTTCATCAGATGAAAGAAATCTTAAGAGCAAATAATTTGCTAGTCAATGGAAAATTTTATCTTCAGAGAAGAGGTACAAGGTGTTTCTCCTGCCTTCTTAGCATGCCTTCGTGGTGTAGTGCTCAGCACGGTCGGAGTGTATTCGAGTTCCTGGTTCGAGTCCAGGCGAGGGCATTGCTCATTTTTCATCTCTCCTGCTTTGAAATAACCTAATGTCTACAGTGGCTCGCGAACTAAAAAAGGTGGCGGATGATGATTCTCCACCACCAGGATTTAACGACTGGGTTTCGTTATGCCAGGTCGCCCTTTAAAAGGGAAGTATATAAGGTATTTCTCCCGCCTTCTTAGCATGCCTTCGTGGTGTAGTGGTCAGCCCACTCAACATATATTCGAGAGGTCCGTGTTTCACTTGCTCATTTTTCATCTCTCCTGCTTCTACATAACCTAATGTCTCTACACACTGATTCAAAGATTTCGCCCATTTTAATCTCTAAAATCTTCTCCCAATGAATGTTATCTGATTCACAGAAAAATAATACTGAATGCCATTTACGAATTCTTTTTTAACCAAGCTGAAGAAACATCCTATTTTTAAAGATAAAATATTATGTAATTAAAATGCCCAAAGTTAAATTTAAAACGAAAATTTTGGTTTATCAATTAATAATGTCATTATTCCTATTAAAAGTATGTCAAATTTATTAAAATATGTAAATATTTCCATAAAAAAAGGATAAAAGTTCTTTGTCGTGAGTGCTATACAATAACATTTTTTCAGAGTTCAGTCTTAAAAGGAAACAAGCAGAAAGTATGTGTACTATGACTTTATTTCTCTAGAACAGATAAAACACAGATAAAACATCATAGTTTCTCTATCAACGCACAACAGTTTAACAGATTTTCAGCACCAACAATGAGTATTATTTAAAAGTCTATCGCTTCACAAACACGAAAAAGTAAAAAAGCATGATAAAATTTTCACGGGCATGGTAAAATTGATATTAGCTTAATTAAATCTTAGGAACAAAATATTAAGTATTTCATCACAAATTTGGCATGTATAAATACTAAAAAAGAAGTCGAAATTACAACTACTGAATTATCTTTACTCAGTGATGTCAAGTAGGATAACACTTTCAAGTAGCTTCTACATGCAAAAATGCAGATACAACAAATAGACTAGATATAAAAGTTCTATAATGGCAACGACGTTTACTAGCATTTCTACTCTCAATATATAACTTACGTAACTAAGACGTCGAGTAGCGAAAAACAGTCATAAAAATGTCACTTACTTAAGATATAATAACAAATGCCCCTCGAAAGGAAAACAACATCAAAAATCATAAAAAAATAAATATATGAAACACTTCACCCAATATGAGTAAGAAGCACGACAAAAATCCTTTATATATATATATACATATAAGTATGCATCTACGTGAGCATTAAACTGATGTACAGTGCAAAGAAAGATACACTTAACGATAGTTTCTGATCTAAATGTGTTGAATAGAAGAAAAGAAAAAAAGAGTTTCATATTTCATATAGTATGCATGCATTTTCTTTAAAGGCACGTCAGTATGTTTTAAAGGAGAAAACACTTTTTCAGCTTTGCATCTCAAAAGCAAATATCTGTGTTAAGAAAAAATTAATTAAAAAAAATCATGTGCTTTGTTAGTTAAGACATTTGAAATTTTACTTTTCTTGTGTTAAATTTATTTGGCTTACTCACCATTTCTTTTAAAATTTTGCCAAAACTATAGGACATGAAAATTTTATAAAAAAGAATAAAGATGTGAAGTTTTTTTAATCCTCCACATTAGTTAGAAATAGAAAAGTTTAAAAATATAAACAACAATATAATTTTCGTAGGAAATTTCCAATACAGTATTATAAGCAAGTGCATCTAATGTTTATGCTCATTCTATTGTTTACCTAGCGCAGTGTAGGATGTTAACAAATAAGAGGTGAAAAGAAGAAAATGATTCGAATAAATTTTTATAAGAACATTTACACTTAAAATTGCTTTTTTACGCATTAAAAAAATTAAAAAATGGTGCTAAAAATTTATGCATTAAGAATAATTTTCACTTTAATTTAAGATTTTGCTTTTTTTCTTAAATTCTACTTAACCCTGTTTCTGAAATTGAGGGTCTTATTGTTGCACGTATATAAACTTAGTGAAGTTAACGCAAACTAAAATCACGTAATGTAATTTTTAAGTTTATTTAATCTTTCTTATAACTAGCTAAGTAGCAACTGTTACTATAGTACTGAGTGTTGTTCGCGTTTGTAAAAACGGTATCAAGTTCACGTGTAAATTTTCTGATCGACAGACTTCACACGCCTTTGTTTGTTTGTTTTTTAACATAACTTTTAAATGTGCTCCTGGTGAGAAAAATTGTAGAGTTTTTTAATTACGCTTCGCTGTTTTCTAAGTACAACTGAGAAAATAAATAAAATGAAAAATAGCTGATGTAAGTAAAGAAAAAGGATTTCTAAGCAATATTTGTCCATTGCTATTTTTTTTTATATTCGGTTTATTATTTTTATATATTATTTATATCTGATATTGCATAGCTATATACTACGCCAGAAAAATAATCGTGAAGATTAAAACACATGAATACAACAACAAAAAAACTTCGCAGCAAAAGCAGTTCAACAATAAAACTCAGTGTATAAAAATATAGCCTTTAAACGAAATAAGTTAATTAATTAGGGTTTTCACATATCTGTGATTTGCAGAAAAATTTTCTTAATAACTGCTCTCACTGTTTTTTATTTCTTGTCCATCAAATCAGGAAAATCTCAAAATACATTTTATAAGTATGAAATTAATTTCATTTGGAAATTTCAAACATAAACTAATATTTTTAAAAAATATATACATTATTTTATACATTTTCCTTAAAGTATTAAAAAAGACGGATTGACGATTTTTTTTGTAAAGAAGGATTGATTTTTACTATGATAGGAATAAACAGTTTCCCTTATATAATGAATTTTTAGAACTATATTCAGGCGGATTCTACGTATCCGGAACTAAAGCTTTCCAGATTATTTTCCCTTTTTCTGGGCTAGGCAACATTCATTTAGTTATGTGCTTTAAAGTTTTTCTAATTTAGCTATGTTATAAAGTTTTTCGAATTTAGTTATGTGTTTTAAAGATCTTCGTTCATTTAAACATTATGAAAGTATAATACAGTGCAGTGCAAACTTCTAAGAAGCTATCACATAAACTTTGGTTAATAAATTAAAATAACAAATAAGATAAAATTTTAATAACTAAATAATTAGGCTAATATTATTTTTCCATTTAAATCATAGTTTGCCACTAACTCTAAATACAAAAATTTAATAATGTGTAATATTATTTAGTTAATTATTACACGTCGGCCCTCTTTCCCAGAAATATTATACCTTAATTTAATTTTAGAATGGAATTAGGTTATGCTTAGGTTTTTGTTCTTGTCATCATGGTAAATGTCTCTGTTATTACAAAAAAGAGGTTAATTTGCGTAATTTAACTTCAGTACATATCTATTGTTACTTAGTAAATGTCTCTGCTATTACAAAAAAGAGGTTAATTTGCGAAATTTAACTTCAGTACATATCTATTGTTACTTAGTAAATGTCTCTGTTATTACAAAAAAAGAGGTTAATTTGCGAAATTTAACTTTAGTACATATCTATTGTTACTTAGTCAAGATAATAACTTATTGAATACATTTAGAGTTAATTAGATTATTAATGTATGCTACTTGTAGTTTAAACGAGAATTTTAAGATTTTCTTTATGCAAGAAAAGTTCTTAGGCACATGACAAATACAGTGACACTTCTTTTTAATGTATGCTACTTATAGTTTAAACGAGAATTTTAAGATTTTCTTTGTGTAAGAAAGGCTCTTTGGCACAGTATAAATACAGAGAAACTTCTTTAAGTCTTAACCTGGATAACACATCACTCCGCTTATCACATCACTCAATAAATCCAAAATATCTCAAATGCATATTTGTATAAATCCAAATATCCCAAAATATCTCAGCTACTTATCAATATACTCTGCTTTTACCGTCACTGTTTCAGGGCACACTCAGCTTGCTATGTCGCTTTGAGCTGAAACTTGTATTCCGTTACTTATTTCATTACAGAAAGGCCCTTTAGAATCTGTAACTTATTTATCCGATAATTTGGTAAAAAAAAAAAAAAAATAAAAAAAAAGAGACAATGCTAGTACTTTTTTCTCTTTTTACTCTCTTCCTGCCCAGAATACCTGTGTAATTCCACAGAGGTATATTTCAAAAAATGCAATTTTGTTTTTCTTTTCAAAGTGTTACCTCTCCTTGGAATTCCTTAGGGTTGGTGTTCAGACTGACCTACTGGTTTGCGATTTTAACCGAAACATTAGTAATCAGACCTTTTAAAAACGGGTCGGTCTTTGCAAAAATGGAGTTCTGCGAAAGATTTTTAGTTCTTTTTATTTCCCCCTATAGTCTAAAACTGGGAAAATTTTGACTCAGTTAAATTTTTTTTAAGTTAATGTTTTTTCGAATCCTGTAGAGATTACTTCCTTGTTAAACATTTAAAGAATCATGTCTAAGAAAAGCATAATAACATGGATATTAAAAGAAGAAACGGGATAGTTAATACTTATAAAATGCCATCCGTAGGAGGGGCTACTTTTCCTAAGGCATGCCTTATGCTAGGGACATCCTTACGCGTTAATCTTTCACATAAAAATACATTTTAGAATTCAGCGAAAAAAGGAAAGAAGAAATTAATTAGATCGAACTTCTAGTAATTAGAAAATCCTTGTTTCATTGGTTATAAGCAAACGCTTTCGGAAACTTTTTAAAATTATTCCCGTAAAATACAATGGATAGCTATTTTAAAAGAAAATAAAAATCGTATTTAAATAAATAAAATGCTTCCGTCTATCTAGATATTAATATTTGAATTTAATAAAAAAATTTGAAAGATCAGTTTAATTTTGTCTCCTGTTTTCGCTGTAGAAGTCACTTCGTACAATAAGCTCCTTTTTTTTTTTTTTAAATCAGCCCCGAGAGTGACGTATTATCAAGGTTTGACTTCGGTATATCTTCTGCAATTTCATGCAAACAATAAAAAAAAAACTTGCTAATATTTTAACAAACTGAATAGTTGAGCCTTTTGATAGCATTGCTTGTAATATTAATGAAAACTAGGAACCTTGTATGAAAACATTTTTAACGTAGCACTAAAATAATACGAATACTTCTATGAAAAGGAAGTATTCTGTTCAATTTTATATTTAGTTTATATGATGTGACCTTTTCCAGCCATTTGATATGTGATTGATTCTATGCATTTTAAGGTCTTTGAAACATGCTGTTTAAACTGCAATCTTTATTTTTATGACGTTTTGTTGATGAAAATGTATTCTGAACCATTATGAGCTTCATATTTTAAATGATGTTTAAATACTTCATTTACTGAATAACAGACTTAGTCGATCTTATTCTAAAAAGGTAAGAAGTATTTAAGGGCCGAATGGCATTACGAGCTTTACGAGTGAGCTCAGAACTTTTACTTAAGAATTCACTGAGTTTGACTAGATCATTCAAACTTCATTGGATCAAGATGTGTATCTTCCTTTTCAACCCTGTACAATGACAAAAGTAAATTCTTAATATAAAAAGCTTATAATAGTGCGCTTAAACTTCTTTGAATGAGATAATTAAGTTTAAAAAATACAAATATTCTTTATTTAAAAGTATGTTTCGATATGTTTTTTGCCTTTTTTTGTTTAATAACAGAACTTCTTAAAAAATGGAAGGTATAGTAACTTATTATAAATTCACACTGGTGTATATACATACAAATTCAGCATTTAGAAAACAGCACGAAAATATAGATTTAGATAAGAAAAGTATTTTAACATCGAACATATGCCAAGATTCCTCTGGGTATATATACAAATGTTCGGTAACGGATATTTTAGTTTTTTAAAAAAATTTTTAAACTTTCTGATCCCTTTCAATATAGAGTTCTTGAAGAGATATTTTATTTTAGTTAAATATTCAAACCGTCTTTATATAACAAAGGTAGTCTGTGTAAATATATATTAGCACACTTTTCAAACAACTTTTATATAAAGCCATATATAGATTATATTTATTCCAATGTAAACATAACCCGCGTTCGAAGGGGCACGCGAACTTAAATGCAGAACAAATCGAATGATATCTTCACATTATTTTACACATATGTAAAATTCACTATAAATCACGAGAAGTACCATATGACAGTATTGAACTAAACCATTTCTTTCAACAGACTGAGAAAAAATATAAAATTTACAAACTTCACCGATAAATCCTTCTCGTAAAACTTTCACTCAGAAATGTTTGAATAGAATACATAATGCACTTCAATAGAGTGAGTTTTCAATTATCTAAAATAGATCTATAAATCATTTATCGAAATATTTATAAAGATATAAGTTATACAATTCAGAAAATGCAACTTTTGTAACTTTTGATGGATTGCAACATTCCCTCAATTACGAAAATTATGATATGAGTTTTTTATTGTACGGCTAATAAAATTATATGTGAAAGATAATAGAAATCCTTTTTTTTTCAAATCAAGAAAAACGCTTCCTTTCCTTGAATGCACGGAGATATGACAGGCCTATCTTAATCAGCCTTTCGGTTAAGATGAAATTATGATTCTTAGAAAAGGGGGCTTTCATGACAAAATTCTAAGTCATTCATATTATGCTTATGGATTGATGCCATTTTGGAGAAGAAGTATGATAGGTTTTGTTAAGACTAGCATCTAATCATATTAAATATAAATTTTATCGATACATATACAAATATCGCTTTGAAAAAGAGATTACAGCATTAGGGCTCTAATTCTGAGTAGCTATGTTGCTGCTGTTTTGTAAATTTAACGTACATTTTAATACACATATCTGGAAATTTTAATGTAAAAGTATACGGAACATTTTAACATATACACTTGCTTCTTAGAACTCAAAATTTTTAAAGTATTTGATTATTTTACAAAGATTAAGTACTGATACTGACTTTCATGATTAATAATTTCAAGATACGGTACTTTGTTGCTTCTTAAATATTTAAAAAAAAATATTTCACTATCACATCAGCTTCGTCCTTCATTTTTTATGCGCTTTGAGTTTATACTAGGAAACTAGAAAATTTAAGTGTCCCGTTGCAAAAGCATTCTAAAAATGAAAATTTATTTTAGGCATTATTTAACTGTTTGAAATATAAAAGTGGAAATACAAGTTAAATATAATAACAATTATATCATTAACATATAACTGAAACAACAATTATATTGTTATAAGGAAAATCATTAATAACAAATACACCACTTCTAGCAAAGCATAAATAACTGTAAAAATAATTTGAATGAAGATTGTGTTTTTACCAATATATTAGAAATGTAACTTATCGAAAACTGGTAACATTAATACGTGAACTTTTCAATAGTTAAAATGTTAATTTAATTGCAGTTTTGTTAATGCACACTCATACTGAATTTTTCCATTATTGTGATGAGTTTCTACTTTTAGCATCCGTACCTTCATTATTTTAGAAAACGTATCGTTCTACTTTTCTTTTATTTAGTTTTTGATTTACATTTCATACCTTTCTTTAAGAAATTTCAAATTTATATAAACTGATCTGTTCCCTTTAGTTTTAGTGTTTTTTATTATATGTAGTCCTTTTTTGTTTTAGAAGATCTATCTTTCACAGCATTCTTTTTTAAACTTATTAAGCAATATTCCGAATCTGCATTTTAAAAGCAATGCATTTTGGAAAGTAATGACACAAATTATGTATAGTCTACCTGCTAGGATCTGCTTATGTAGAGCTAGCAATGCGTAGTTGTGCCACACAACTTAATTGTTACGTGTTATGTGTGTACGGCTATCTCCAGAAATTCAAGCTCAATTATTATATGAACTTATTTTTCAATAACCTCGCTAAAATACACAGTTAAATTTTAATAAGTGAATAATAATATTTCTTAATCTCCGTTAGCTAAGTTATATTCAGTATGTTTCTTTCCATATTTTTTTTTGGGGGGGGGGGAAGGAATATTTTACAAACACTGAAGCTATATCATTAAAATATCTTTCAAAATGTCTAAAAGTGTTCTCTGTATTTGGAGGGATTTTCTGAAAAGTATTGTTGCATGGGATAACAAGAGTGATATAAATGGCGTGATCATATAATTTATACGGTTCAAACATCTTACTCATTGACGTTTTTAAAAACCTTAACAAAAGGACGAAAATTAGGAAGCCTGAAATTAATCACAACTCAGTAATGCATTTATTTAGTTTCTGTAATGCATTCATAAGGAAAGGAAATTTCACTAACATTAAAAATAGATATCAATTATGATATCTCTCTTTGCATATTATGTATGTAATATTTTCTTATAATTTAAAATTACATAGAGCTATGTGTATTCTAGATTATTTACATTCAAACATTTTTTATTTTGGAAGGAAGTATATTTTTTCCGCGAATTTTTTCAGTGTGGTTTTCATATTAATATAGGAATAAATGTTTAGTTCGGCTTATGAAGCAAGGAGGTAAAACACCATTTTCGTTAAGATTTTCAGTCGTACATTTAATACGAACTGTTTTCTGAATGTAATAAATATAGGACAGATGGTTTTAACACACATGTGATTTCAGCAGCATTTAAAAATTATACAAACTACTGGCATTAATCAAAGCAAGACGTTTATAGAAGTTTCAGAATTGGTTGTTTGTAAATTAATTGCAACTGTATTACCAAGAAACTTACACATATAATACGCACAATATAATTCAGTACAATAGTTAACAGCAGGCTCAGGAGACAAACAATTAAGCTGTAATGTGAAACTTACAAATGCATGAGAGCGACCATAAAAAACAAAGTTCTGTGAAAATGTCTCATTACTTGACAAATTCGCAGCATAAAGAAATAATGCAGAACAAACAATACTTTTATAATTTCAATAAAACTTACCTCCTGTGTAAGTGAGGGAAAGTAAATAGAAATTAACCTGAGCCCGTTGTTCTAAAATATATCTCTACAATTTGTCCACTGATACCCATTTTGTTTTTTCAACAAACTGATATTATTTGAATTATTTCAAGCCATACAATTACAAATCTAAAACATTTGCTCTACTGAATAACATCACGAAATTAAGATATACATTAGCTGTTTTACATAAGGCTTGGTACACAAATTAATTCACAGTTGATTAAGTAATACAACAAATTTTGCATTTAAGAAACAAGACCCTGAAACTACGAGTAAATTCTGAATACGAAAGCAGCAAATATTTCCGAATGAGAATTTTAACTCTTTCGGTACATGCTCTTCTCACAATTCAAGTTTTCGCGATTAAAGGAGAGCAATGTAAATGCAATCTACCAGAGCTTCAAAGATGCTTGCTCAGTTTTGATTTCCAGTTAGGGATGTTCTTCTTGGTCTGGGTAAGTCATAGTCTTCCATCGACAAAGTTCTTCTGCGTCCTACTGCACCCAGAGTCTTATGAATAATTCCTCCTCCAGGGTGCGCTTTTTGTCGTTCGACGCCAGGCAGGGTGACAGATGTTACTATTTAAAATGAATGTATTAATTGACTATGCCTATAACACATACTTCATTGTACGCAATATTAAGAAATCACGATTATAACCAGTGCTTAATTTTACCCAAAGCGAGCTTTATCCTATACCCGGTAGTTTTAATTTTCTGACACATACCGTTAATTCCTTATGAGATGCTTTGATACTTTTACACAGATGTGCATATTTGCACCGTTTAAGACCGGAAGACGTTATAAAAACTTGTGACAGGATGAATATATAAAGGTACGACCAGTGTTTTTTCATATACTAGTGAAGATAACCTAAATCGATTTCTGTTTAAATTGAAATGTTCGGATTTCTTTGTATTTTTTGAATAAGTTTTTATTTTCATATAAGTTAATGCCTCCCATATACGTGAGAAATAAGTTCGAAGACGTACCGTGATTATTTTAAACCTCAAATATTATCTAACGTAATATAATATGAAAATTGTTCTGCGTATTAAATATTTACTATATTTTTGATAAATATGCAAGTTAAGGTATTATAGTTTTAAATAAAGTGATTAAGCATATAGAGAATGATATTGCACTTTGTGATGAACTTCCTTTCTTTTTAATATGAAAATAAATTATTCTGGCATTTTAAATTAATCTTGAAGAAGTGATTCAAAGAAGAAAAAGCACTGAACCTGTTCTACACATTAGGATAAATTTCTATACTTCTGTTTTACGCTTCCAAGAGATGTCACAGCAATAAAACTGGCTTTTTCGTCAAAACGTTGCAGAAGAAATGAAACAACATAGTTTTTACTCTTGTGCTCACGTTTGAGATTACCATAAGTGGATAGTATTGGGGGCTTTTAAATTTTTACATTTTGATATTATTGCATGCGTACGGCTTCGTAATGGATTAATACGCGCAGAATCGATAATAGCTTGACGAAATTTATTTTTCCAAAAGAAACATTTTACAGCTCTGGAACTTTCCCCATAAGCACTAGTATAACAGAGCACAGTTAATAATTACTACTTCAAACTACTAAGAACGCTAAACACAATGCAAAGCAAAGCGGATCTAAAGAGCAAAGCTCGCACGGAGATCTCAATACTCCGAAGTCAGCTCTGAACTAAAAACTGAGAGCAGATGCTCGTTTCCAGTCCTATACGGTTTCCACCCGACCTCCGAGGGATGAATATAATTATTCAAGTGAAGTTATATAAGGACCGGACCAAAATATCCTCAAATGCTCGCCAAGTTTGTCGACTTTTGGTGATTACTTGCCCAATTTGGCGACAAAAATCAGTCGACAAAACCATAGCCAGTTTGGTGATATCTCGCCAATTTAGCGACATAGCCATTTATCTCAATGTTAAATAGACTTGCCCCTGTTATCTTATTTTTCAAGCAGAGTTTCGTCTCTTCAGACTTTTCATGCTACATTATACAAAAGATACTACAGTTTCACACATAATGCCCCTAAAATCATATATATACTGTACGTACGTATGTATGTATCTCGCATAACTCAAGAACGAGTAGCTGTAGAACTTTGAAATTTTGTAAAAGGGACTGCTGTAACATGTAGTTGTGCACCTCCCTTCTTCTTGGTAATCGGCTGCACCAATGATGTGTGTACTTTAGAAAGTTAAAACTTGAAAGATAGCATTTATATATATATATATATATATATATAATTCTTAACAACAATATATTATATTACGTTTTAGATTAGAGCACTTTAACGACTTCAAAGCATTTACTTTCATGATTTTCAAAAAATTGTTTTTATACCTTAAACAGAGGGTTATTGAAAGTGTCTAGGACTTTTCGCCGTCGGAACGTTTTCCTGTCGGGACGTTTCGCCGTCAAAACATATTTTTCTTTACATGACTGTATTAACTGTATAATAGCTTGCCGTATTATACTCGTAATAAATTTATTTAGTTTAATAATTCTGTTTACCTTTTGTATACGTAATAAAAGTTGCTTATATAGTTGTTTACAAATATGAGATATAAAGAAATTACACAGTTAGAAAATTATGTCAATAGCAAAAAGAACTGGGGCTAAACCTCTGATATAACCGAAGGTGTATTAGTTTTAAATTATGCAGGTACAATATTTACATGATTCGTCAAAATGTCTTGAAATTTTAATCGGCTAGTTCAGAAAAATCACTCATGGAAGCGGAAAATTCACATTTTTATGAAATCTGAATTGAAAACGGAATTACTTCGGAACCTTGTCAGCACTTTCTTAAAATTATTATGTCATGCATGATGTATTTGAATAGAATCGTACATAAAAGCATTTTATATATTATTCAAAAGTTTTTAATACGAGGAATTTGCTACAGTGTAAATGTTAACAAACAATCTGGTTCTTTAAATAACAAAAATTTAGAAAGTTATTATATGGGACTTGTTTTAAAGTACTTACAAGAAATCGATTTTTAATACAAAATCTTTATTTTTTTTTAAATTTAAGACAGCCAGAGATATACAATAGGTAAACGAAATCATTAAATTAGATAAACTTAATAGTATAATATGGCCAGATATAATATAGGCATATAAAGAAAAATATCTCTTAAGTACACAATAGGTAAACAGAATTATTAAAGTAAATCAATTTAACATAATACGGGAAGATATAATAAAGTCATGTAGAGAAAAATATGTATTGATGGCGAAACGTCCCGATGGCGAAATGGCCCCGTCTAAACGGCCACGGCGAATAGTCCCATTCCCTATTAAAACGATGGATATGGAAGCAGGAGCGTATCTGCGTAATAGCTTTTTAACACTGCAGAGGAGAAAATCTTATTCATGTTATTTTTCACCCCTTCGGGATCGCAGGAAATTATTATACGGCGATATTTGATGAAATATCACATTCAGCTGGCAAGTGTTTCGACTTCAGCATACTATGCTAATCAGAGCAAATCTACATCTGTATATCAGGCTTGCATGAAATTAATCAATCGCTGTAGTAGGAAAACATGATGGCTTACATTTTTCTTTCTTTAAATTCATATCTTATCATTATTTGGGGCAGAATCTGGTTAAATTGGAGAACTGGATGTTAATCACCCAATGTCCACCCATTGCAGGTTTGCATTAATCTTTAGCACAAACAGCGTTGACATACTGCGGAAGGCAGCATAATCAGGGACGAAGATGCACTTTATTGGTTTGCTTCAGAAAATTCATTTGAGACATATATAATTGATGATCAAAAGAAAAAAAAATTCAGAAGAAAGCTATACAGTTGTGTCTTGCATTCTTTCTAGTTCTTAAAAAAAAAAAACTTTCAAAACATGTTTTCCTTATTTTTGAAACATATTATTGAACAGAAACAGCATTTTCCTGACCCCAGTCACAATCGGAAAGCGTTAAGTGTATAAAGAATATAAGTTTTGATATTTCATACTTACAGAATCCCAGACCTTTAACAAAGAGATGAAGACTTTGAGCAAGTTTCTCTGGCTGAAAGTTAAAAAGATATGTAAAGTATCTATAATCATCAGAATTTTTCATCTGAGAAGAAAAATAAAATAAGCAAGGGATATTTTGTAATAAATTTCGTCACTTACGACATTAAGATAAAGGTCAACTAAGTATGAAATACGGGTGCATTAAAATCAATAACACCTCTAAACTGTATAAAGCTATTAGAAGAAATAAGTTATTTAATCGAAATACTTCATATTAATTTTAGAACCCGTTATTTTATGTTAAATTCCTTTTCTACTAAGCCTAGATTCATTTCCCTGCCAGAATGCAAATTTCCAGAGCTCACGATATTCAAATTAGGTAGAAAGAAGGAAGTATTTAAAGGAATGTCTTGGAGGCTGAAATCAGGTTTTTCGGTTACTCTTTCGGAGAATTTTTTTCGACTGATATTTTTCGGATATGACTGCTGACTGCATTGCGAGAAGGTGTTTTATCCTCTAGCTCTGCTTACGTCTCTTACTGCTGCTTTTACTGAACTTAAGCATATTTCTCTCGAATTACTGTTTGGTACCTAGTAAGGACTTTGAGCTCCGACTTCGGTTCGTAGCTTAGTGCTGCACGTGCCAGACAGTTATCTACTGGATTTTCTGATCCTTGCCTGATTATGGATCGCTTTATCAATTACGTTGTCTCAGAAATTACAAATCTTGGTGTAATCCGAGAAAGCAATGGATATTTCTCCCCGGAAGAGGAACGGGATCTGAACTTTCTCATGAAACTGCGACGAATTGCGCAGAGCGAATGCGCCCAAGAGCGTGCATGTGCAACCACTCCTGCAACTCCGGATACCGCCTGCTCATCAGGAAACCAGCCAAATGACATCCAACAACCCATGGACGACGATTCTGCTAAAATCCTGCGACCTCGTAACCCGGATAATTCATCTGAAGACTGCGCCCTTTACAAACAATTAGATGAAAGCTCTGACGGAGAACCAAGAGGTGACAAAACAGTTGGACATCGCCCTAAACGCCTCAAAAAAGACATTTCTAGCCAAAGCGAGAAAGCTGCGAACCCCAGATTAAAGGAAACTCCAGCTAATCCGGCTACAACGTCTGGAAACGCTCCCTCAAACGCTGCGGAAGCTGAGGCAGGAGAAATCCAAGATGGATTCCAGTTCCCGAAAACAGCTGCCCGTGTTCCACTAGTCACAATTCAGGACACCAGATTTAGATGGAAAGATATCAGAAAATGATATACGAGGAAAAAATCTGCAAAAATGTGTGGCGTGGAGAAATGCTCACAAAAGGCCACTTCATTCTAAACGTAGACGACCCCAGAATCTACAAAACACTCAGCTATGCTAAAAATTCCACCGTTTTCCTCTTTCCGAAGCGCGGAAGCTTAAAATAGTTATCAGAAGCCTTCCAGCCACAACCGCTCCGGAAGAAATTATGCATGAGTTGATAAAAATGGGGTTCCTAGTCAACCACGTAAAACAACTCATCAGAAGGAGAAATGCGGACAAAATCCCATTACCCCTATTCTTAGTCACTCTTGACAAAACGGTTACCATAAAGTTAAAAACATCTGCAAACTGGAATTTTGACAAAACTTAAAAATCTCCGTGGAAGATTACAGAAAACGCCGTGGACCAATTTAATGCTACAAGTACCAGAGATTTTTTTCATTCTCAGTTACACTGCTCTCACGATCCACGATGCGTGAAATGTGTAGGTTAACATTTCCCAAATAAATGTGAAAAACCAAAAGAAGTGGAATCCATTTGTGTCAACTGCTCCGGGCAACATACCTTGAGCTTTCGAGGTATTCCCACTGCCGAGAAAAATTCGTAAAATTCCCACTACCGAAAAAAAAGTGGCAAAGGACCAGTTAAATTTTATCAAGAAAGATTCGCAGTTAATAAATTTTACGCTGCAGTATTAGCCTCAACAAGTAACTCAAAAACTCAGTTTAATGAGGTTACAGAAGCCAAGAAAATAGATCACGAACTGCAAACTTTAGTTTCCAGTCTTAAAAACTCTGGCATCCTTGAACTGGTTGCCCAGCTCATTAAAATGCAAGGAGTTTCTACTCCAAATTCAGTCAACCCATCGTCAACCAATCATGGATAAGCAACCCCCGAACGAGCGTCCAATTAGGATGATGGTGTGGAACACTTGCTGCATCACTAATAAGCTCGATGAATTCCGTCAATTTCTCCTGGACTACGAAATTGGCATTGCTTTAATTTCAGAGACTTTTGCTAATCCCTCACAAAGCCGGAAAATAATGAACTATCGTATGTACAGATGTGACAGAATCCGACATTGAGGAGGAGGAGTAGCAATTTACGTAAAATGTGCATTTCAGTCAAATCTCATTTCCGCAGATAACTCACGAGTACCAGAAATAGTGATTGTGTCTATGATTCTCCCTTACTATGAAAATATCTTTTTCAGTGCAATCTATAACCCTCCGGATAATAGACTCTCAGGAAATCTATTAACAGAGAGGATTCTGGATAATTCAAACATTATTCTTGCCGCCGACCTCAACTCCAAATACACGGAATGGGGATGCCGTATCACGAACAACAACGGGAAGGTTCTTTACGACTTTCTCCAAAATCATCCCATTGCACTTCATGCACCAGAAGAACCTACTTACGGCCTTAACAATCTTCGCCAAAGGCCGGATATCTTAGACTTAATTTTATCCAGCACCTCAATACCGATGGCATTAGAAACCAAAATTGAACTCTCTTCTGACCACATTCCTGTGCTGGCATCTCTTGAAATTCCGCAAGCCGCCAAAACCTCTCCAAAAATTGTTACCGACTGGAAATTATTGTATAACTTACTAATTACCAGCCCGCTAAGCACCCAACTCTTGTCTTCTCCAGAAATGATTGATGAAGCGATTAATAACATTACCCACTGCATCACAGCAGCGCATTATTCCGCTTCAAATACCACAAATACTAAGAATAAAATGGTCAAACTTCCCACTGAAATTCTTGAGACAATTAAATTACGTAACCATCTAAGGAAAAGATATCAGGTTGCATGGAATCCTGACACGAAAAAAGAAATGAATAAACTTAACAAGCTCATTAAGAAATTAATTGCAGAGCATAGAAAAAACTCCTGAGAATCAAAAATCGAATCACTGGATACCATGAACGGCTTCTTTTGGAGGTTTATCTGCAATCTCAAGCAGAAATCCATGGATAACAGACCTATACAAGAGGATAACAAACTTGCATACTCGAATGCTGAAAAAGCAGAAGTTTTCGTAAACCATCTATATAACCAGTTTTCGCCGAATGAAATACCCAGTGATTCCACTTTTATTGATGAAATTAATTTTTCTGTCGATTCATGGCTAAGCAACTACTCCACGGATACCCACTTAAAGCTCACCAACCCTAAAGAAATATCTCAAGTAATCAAAAATCTCAAAGTTAAAAAAGCTCATGGAATTGATAAAATTCCCAACCTCATGTTAAGAAACCTATCAATGAAGTGCATCACAAAAAATTACGGTGCTATCAACGCCAGCATTTCAAAATCCTACTTTTCCACCCCATGGAAAACGGCTTCGGTCATTTTACTTCAAAAACCAAAAAAGGATTATACAAAACCTGAAAGTTACAGACCAATTAGCCAGCTATCTGGTCTAAGCAAAATATACGAAAGAATTACCTACACTGGTGAAATAAATTAAGAGAATTTTTATATTTGATCTACGATCTCCAGAACTACTTGACAGATTTTAATAAAATTTTGTGTAAACATAGGTTGATATAATACAAACAAAATAAACATTCAACAGTTATAATAGACATACATGTTCGTGTGTAACACTTATGGGAGTCGTAAAGTCTGAAACAGCGGTTGCAGATGACACAAAAGAAATGGGTTAATAGGGATTATGATCCCCTCTTACAGCCATACAGGACTCGCAGCGTGATGTCATACTGGAAATAAGGCAGTTTATCAGTGCCTGTGGCAATTGGTCCCACTCATTCAGCAATGCTGTTCTCAGTTCCTGGATGGTTCTCGGACGGGATTTGCGAGTTGCAATCGCACTCCTCAGAGCGTCCCAGACACGCTCTATAGGGTTTAGGTCTGGAGACCTGACTGGCCAATCCATCTGGCGAATATCCTAACTCTCGAGGAATTCGTCTACCAGAACAGCTGTATGTGGCCTCGCATTATCGCCCTGTAAGATGAACTCGGGGCCCACTGCACTCCGTAAAAGGCGAACATAGAGCTTCAAGACCTCATCCCTATACCTCACACCAGTGACAGAGTTCCTGTCAAAGACGTGGAGAGGTGTGCAGCCATCCAACATGATGTCTGCCCAGACCATTACAACGTCACCGCCATAACTATCGATTTTGCGGACATTGGAGGGTAGGTAGCGAGTCCCTGGCTCTCTCTATATGAAAGTACGGCCAGAATCGGTGTTTAGGCTAAAACAGGAACAGAACGGTCGCCCATTGCTCTGTACTCCAATCACTATGCTGCCTGAACCATGCTAATCGGACTCTCCTGTCCGTAGACGCGAGCGGGACGCAAACAGCCGGTCTTCAGGCAAACAACCCTCTCTCATTCAGTCTTTTGGAAACAGTCACCCTTGTTACACAGGTTCCTGTGGCTGCATACAGGTTCCGAGAGAGCTGAGAAGCTGTAGCCTCTCTGTTACGCCTCGCTAAAATGCACAAATAGCGATCTTCTCTGGCCGGCGTGGCTCTTGGACGACCTTGCCCAGGCTTTCTCTCGGTGGATCTAGTATCCTGGAACTATTTCCATAGGTTACAGACGACGCTGGGCGTTAAGTTAAACTCTCTACATATCTGGATTTGCGATTGGCCTGCTCTAGCTTCCCCACAATTCTTCACCTCATTCCATCATCTAAACGTTGGTGGTTAATCATTTTTACTGTTCCAATGTGAATTTAACCGATTGCTGCAGGATAACACCAAGAAATTCGCCGAGGTGCGCTAGCGAACGCAATTCATCTTACCTTCCACGACGCGCTTATAAAGCCTGTTTTTCTGCTGGCTTCGCGTACACACACGTGTACGCTTACGTATTTGCTGTACAAGATTTCCATTTTTATCTAGAAGCAGTGGTTTTTCCTTCAGTTCAGTTCTTTTCATGTAATTCGATAAAATATGCAAATTCTCTTAATTTATTTCATCAGTGTACAATAGAATGCAGCAACATTTCGATTTGCTACCTGATGAACAATTTGGTTTTCGCCGCAACTTATGTACGGTAAAACAATTAGTACGGATAATCGAATTTGCAGGAGAAGCAATTCACAAGAAACAATGTATTGCACTTCTACTATTAGACGTTTCTAAAGCTTTCGTCCGAGTTTGGCATTATGGACTTTTATGTAAGGTAATTAAGCTGAAATTTGCGAATAAATTTGTCAAACTTATTCACTCTTTACTAAGTCAGAGAACTTTCATCGTCAAACAGGGTAAAGAATTTTCGTGTCCTCGACCAACCAGAGCAGGTATTCCCCAGGGTTCGATCCTTGGCCCAATTCTTTATCTATACTATGTTTACGACTTCCTCAAACCAGGAGCAGATAATAACTCATTCCTTGCCAGCTACGCGGATGATACCGCGGCTATAAAGTCTGCAAATGTCAAATTTGCCCTTAACAAGCTCCAAAACAAGATCAGGGACATTGAATTCTCATGCACGCAATGGAAAATTAGCATAAATGCTGCAAAATCCCAACTTATCATAATTCAGAGACATAAAATCAAAAAACAACTAGAATGTGACATCACACTCTTCGATAAACTGTGCCAAGGGTAAAAACAGCCAACTATCTTGGAATTATCCTCAATCAAAGGCTAACATGGAAGGATCATATTCAGAATATAAGAAGAAAAGTGAATAACATAATCCACAGTTTATATCCCTGCTTGGTAGAAATTCAGTCCTAAGTCTGAAATGCAAACGTCATATCTACATCTCCGTTATCAGACCGGTTATTACTTATGCATCACCTGCATGGGCTGCACACACACCAGCCAACGAAAAAATTCTGCAGACCCTCCAAAGTAGAATGGTTTAGAATAATCACAAATGCACATTTCATAGTAAGCACGGACATTCTGCATCAAGATCTTAAGATCCCGAGAATGCATGCACTACTAAATGATCTGAATGACATATATTTCAACAGGGCTATAATTTGCTGGACTATCAACTATTCAGAAATTTTCAGTTATGAGATTCTTAACAACGACAAATTACTTCGAACTTTCGCAGCTCATTTACTGGCAAATGAAAACTTTGTCACGTAAATTAAGGACTGCTGGATAATTTAAACATACGTATCTATATATAATGTACAGTTTTTTTATTCTATCATTTATTTGCCATCATTTCCAACTGTCTTAGTATTTGTTTTTTAAAATATTCGAATTTCTTCGGAGTATATTCGCCTAGTGATCACTTGACCCACGAGATGCAATTGAAATGCTCCAGCTACTCATCCTCTCTCATTGGACTACAGATATCACGTGACCTCTCCTTACCCTGCCCAGCGCTGGACCCAGAGCTTCAGTTTCTCATAGGAGACTTAAAGGAAGAAGGTTGTCGTCGTTGCACCTGCCACGAAATCTGGTTTCCACTGTGTTACGATTTCATGCTTCGCACAGCATCTGGAATTTCAGTTTCGCACAAACAACATTCACGACACCAGTACAGAAGAGTTAATTGCTGATTTTCATAAGAACTACACACCAAACTCAAGCACTGACAACACGATTTCAGTCATGCCGTCGGAAGTCTATGATTACATCAAGAAATTAAAGAACAATAAGAGCCCGGGATATGATCAAATTACTAATCAGATGATCAAAAAGTTCCCAGTGAAAACTCTGATGTACTTTACAAAGATTCTTAATTTGGTCCTAAAGTGGCAGCACTTTCCTGAATGCTGGAAACTATCCAAGATCATGCCTATTCCAAAGCCACAAAAAGCTGCTAATCTGCTAGAATCCTATAGACCCATAAGTCTCCTCTCTTCTTTGAGTAAAATAGTCGAAGCAGTCCTGCTCTTGAGAATAAACCAACATTTGGATCAACACGGAATAATCATCCCATATCAATTTGGATTCAGACGTAAGCACTCAACCGTAAATCAGTTATATAGAGTTGTAGAATTCATCAGCGAAGGGTTGCAGAACAAGAAAGTCCCTGGGGGACTTTTTCTGAATATTGCCAAGGCTTTCGATCGTGTATGGCTGGATGCACTCATATACAAACTACACAATATGGGCTTCCCAGATTACACCACTAACATAATTAAATCCTACATGTAGACACTTTGTCGTTCACGTCTCAAATACACTTTCCACGCAAAGACCTATCCTTGCTGGGGTCCCATAAGGGTCTCTTTTAGGGCCTAAATTATTTCATATATACGTGAACGACATCTAAGTTACGCCCAACACTACACTCGCAATGTATGCTGACGACATTGCGCTCACTCAAAGTGCATTTGTTAGCCCAGCAATACAACGGTTACAAGATTACATTAACACACTTGAGACTTGGCTGGTAAAATGGAAGATAAAGGTAAACATCGATAAGACACAGGCAATTATGTTTACCACCAAAAATAAGTTCAACCGAAATTTGCAATTTTATGGAAACAATATCCCATGGACTAAGCAAGTCCTATATTTAGGGGTGATTCACAATAAAACTCTCTCATGGAACCCACACATTACAGCTATATGAAGAAAATTTCGAGTTAGTAAAAATACACTTCACCTCTTGATTGTTCGAAACAGTGTACTTTCTATAGATAACAAGTTGCTTATTTATAAGACCGTTTTGCGTCCCATATTGTGTTATGCCTGCCCTGTATGGGCATATTTATGCAAATGCAAATCCTATCGAAAAAAAGTTGCAGCAGACCCAGAATCTGGTGCTCAGATAGATTTCAAATGCATCATGGGACATAAGAAATCACAAAATACATACAGAGTTAGGGGTTGAAGAATTAAAATACTTTTATTGTCGGCTTGCCCGGAAATTTTATGAAAACTTGAATACCATTGATAACCCTGTAATCAGAGTATATGACTATGATATTAATGACCCATGCAATAGTAAAAGACCTATGGCTATCTTAAGTAATTATATGACCTAATATTGTAATGTCTCTCTCATTTGAATTGTACACTGCTCGACATTGAAAATGCAACACCAAGAAGGAGTGGTCAGATATTTATGCAAATTTTAGAGTAGACGCATGTCACTGAGTTATGCGAATGATGTGAAATGCGCAGCTGTCCGACGCACGTGAAGTATGATATAAGGGACGGAAGGTGCAGAATGGGCAATATTCGTGTCGTTATTTCTGCCAGACGAATTATCGAAGAAAGCTGGGTGTTTTCCTGGAGGATACGTGTAATAGGAGAGAATGCCAGGCCTCCGTCAACGAGGCACTTCCAGCAGATAGACGATTTTACGAGGGGTATGGTGATCGGACTGAGAAGGGCGGGTTGGTCCTTACGTCAAATCGCAGCTGATACCCATATGGATGCGATCACGGTGCATCGGCTATGGCAAACATGGTTGGAACAAGGGAATGTGAGAAGAAGGAAGGATGCAGGTGCAGCCAGAGTGACGTCAGCACGCGTGGATCGACGCATCCGCCGACAAGCTGTGGTGGTCCCGCAAGTAACTTGTATCGCGATTCTGCAGCATGTGCAAGATACCCTGGATGTTCCCGTGTCGACGAGAACCATTTTCCGTCTATTGGTTGAACTTGGCCTGCACTCACGGCGTCCGTTAAGAAGACTGTCATTGACCTCACAGCGTAGACGCCAACGTTTAGAATGGTGCCGGACTGGAGCGATGTGGATGACAGAATGGCGAAACGTCATGTTCTCGGATGAGTCGTGCTTCTGTTTATCCAGTGACAGCGGCCGCATACGTGTGTGGCGTCGACGTGGAGACAGATCTAATTCAGCAGTAACTGTGGAACGCCCCACCGCGCGAGAACGTGGCATAATGATTTGTGGCGTAATTGCCTACGATTCCAGGTCACCTCTAGTTCGTATTCAGGGCACTATGACGGCCCAACGATACTTGGATAATGTATTGCGGCCGGTGGCAATCTCCTACCTTCAGGGGCTGCCTAATGCAATTTTTAAACCCGACCACACAGTGCTCGCATCTGCCAACATGCTCTGCAAGGAAACCAGATGCTTCCCTGGCCACCGTACTCTCCTGACCTGTCACCAATCGAACGTGTGTTGGATGTGATTGGACGCCGTTTGCAGACTCTGCCCCTGCCTCGTTCAGAAGACGAACTGTGGCAAAGAGCTGAAAGGGAATGAAGAGCCATCCCTCAGGACACCATCCGCACCCTTATTGACTCTATGTCTAGACGCGTTTCTTCGTGCATCGCTGTGCGCGGTGGTCCTACATCCTACTGAGCCGACGCCGTTCTCTCTCTGTATACTGACTATCATTTTGAAATAAAGGTTACTTATTGCTGGTTGCTGTCTCTGTGTTTTTTCCAAATTTCATCACTTTCTGACCACTCCTTCTTGGTGTTGCATTTTCAATGTCGAGCAGGGTATATAATGTTATTTATTTAGATATCTATTAATTTACTTTTTTTTAATGTGGCATCAATTGAACTCGCACTTGCACCTTGTACTTAGTGTAATTTCTCTTGTATTATCATGCCTTGCTCCCATCAGGTCCTTCACTAGGTCACCAGCCCCTTTTCAGTCTTTCCCAGGTCGCTTTCAGAGTCTTATGCTTTACTTTTGCCACGATCTATAAATTTCTTGATATCTGTTTACTCACACCATTTCGGTCTCAATATCTAATCTGTATTCAAGCAGATATTACCTTATGTTGCGATAATAGTTATCGTACATACATATTTAAAAATAAAAAAAATAGTTAATATTATGCTATTTCTCTGTATGATTCGAAGTACGTATTTTGTTCGATGTGGAATAGCGTCTATGACCCAGGTCCCCTGGTGTTGCACCAATCCACTCGTGATATTTCACGCTTCGCTAAAATTGACCACGTGCTCCGCATGCTCAGTCCGAACAGCATTTTTTAACTTCGGTTTCTATGATTTTGCGGATTGCTTATAGGGAGCGATCTTACTCATTTATTTCATGATATTTTTACGACTTAGATTTAATTACTGTTTTTCCTGTACGGGTTGCCATATGCCTGATTGGTGGTTTGTATCATTTTAATTGCTTGCTTATCACGTGGTAAGTAGTTATTAAGTGTAGATTAATTTAAATTTGAAATTTAGTCGCATTTTATTTTTGACGGGGTTTTGATTGTTACGCACGCCTAGTTACCCCCAAGCTTTTGCTTCAGGTGATTGTGAGGAGTCTGGCGTGCTATCCGCCTGTGCATCTGTCTGTTGAGAAAGCCATCGAGCTAGGGCTGAATTTCAGGGCACAGGACTTCTACATGTGGTTGGATCTGATTAGGCTCCATTATGACCACGGATAGGCTAATTGATTTTACAACGCACAAATTCAGGAATTAGAAAACACTAGGGACAGTAATGGATCCTTTTCGGAAATTGAAGGTAAATTTTACTCCTTCTTACTTAGTTCACTTGATATGATCAGAGCACTTAATGCCGAACATCAAAAAACAAATAAGAAAATACCCACCCAGATTCAGGAAGAGAGTAAAAGTAACTCATTTCCTGATAACGCTAGGGGTAGAAGCCCCATTCATTTACGTGATGACTCTGCAACTAGCACAGATGAGGACTTAACTCTTGATAAAGATTTGAGCTAAGATGATGATAACACTAATAAACACCGAGTGATCAGACTGTCAGAACCAAAATTCAGAGACCCACTGTTTAGAAAATCAAACTTAGTATGCAAACGTAAATCATTTCACCTACCATTACGGCACCCAAAACAAATCTGGCATCAGATAAAATGTTAATGATACTACTGCGCAAACTACCAGTACACAGGCGGACAATCCGCATGCGGATACGAGTAACAATGAGGAGGAACAAACTCTATCTCAAAAAAAAGACAATAATGAACCTCCTAAAACCACCAAATTGCCACCTATAATTTTAAAGGAAAACAAATTTAGTTATAGTACACTTAAAAAATTATTTAGGCAATATAATTTTGAATTCATAGGAAAAAAATATTCCGGTCGGTGTTAAAGTCACCGCAGCTAATTCAGAAAGCTATCGAGCCATAGTTAAGCTGCTCAAAGAGCCAGAAGTAGAACATCACTCGTATGTCCTACCTCGTTGTGTTAAAAGGCTTATTGCGTTCCACAGAAATAGAGGAAATTAAGGAAGACCTCGGAAGCTTAAACTACACTGTTATTGACATCAAACAATGACTCGACGTAGAGACGGAGAAGCGACGAAACTTTCCCTCTTTCTCGTTGCACTTCCTAAAACGGAAACCTAAAAAATATGTATACCACGTCAAGTACTTATGTGATTTAAGAATGAGCGCCGTTGAATATAAGGGTCGTCAAGGTCCATTACAATGTTTCAGGTGTCAGGGCTTCAACCACACTCAGGGTGGGTGTAATTACCCTCCTAAATGTGTGCTTTGTGCCCAGGAGCATAACTCTAATGAATGCCCAGACGAAAACAATCTGAAAAAAACTGCTATGCTGTGTGAATTGCGGTTAATCTCATACTGCAAGTTTTAAAGGTTGCAGTAAATATCCTAAGAAAAACGAAGATAAGCCAAAACTATTTGCGAGCAGAGTAGAGAAGAAAAATCATTTGCACAGGCCTTATCTACAGGCATTTACACAGGTACCATCAATTAGGCCAAAAAGATTTTCGCAGATTTAGCCGAATTAGTCTCGGTTATAAAAAGCTCTGGCTTTATGCAAATCACCCAACAAATAAGAGAATTAAAAAACAATGAAGACAAAACTTCAACAAACGATACTGATAATGAGTCATAACTAGATTAATAAGGCGCCCATACAAGTAATGATTTGGAATGCTAGAAACACTCAACACAAAACTTAGGAACTTCAAAATTTCCTCATTATAAATCAAACTGATATAGCGCTGCTATCGCTGCGATAGGTTAAGTTACAAAGAAGGAGGGGCTGCGATTTACGTTAAAAACGCGCTGCAGTCCTGCTACATTAGTGAAGATCGAAGGAATGGTCATGAAATTATTACAGTTTCAGTTCTTCTACCTATGTATGGCATAATATATTTCAGTTCTATATACAACCCACCACAGAATATTTTAGATGATAAAATTCTAACGGACTTGCTCCCCACAGATAAGCCAATAATATTGGCTGGTGACTTAAATGCCAAGAAAAATGAATGGAGTTGTAGAAAGACCAACAGAAATTACCAACAGGCATTATGTTGGACGGCCGCACACTAGTGCTATTCTGATGGGAAAATTAATCACTGAGTGGTGTAGCATGCTTTGAACAGTCAACTAAATTGTTATTTGAGTAATTAATTTGATTTTTATTAGATTTCTATTATTTGTTACTGTATTTTAGTTCTTGATTGAATTTGTTCCTGATTTAAGGTTTACTCCTAATTCGTAGTTGAGTTTTGTGTAGAATAAGATCGTTGGTATGTGAAACGAGAAAGGATACTTATACGGGAAACTCTAGGTTGCTGGAGCGGTTTTGCGTGAATTTGGTATTTTGAGTTTTTTTATTAGTATATGTTATACATTTTCTGTTTATTACCAATGGTGTTTTAAACTATACGATCGGATTAATTACACAGTCCAGTCACATTAATGTGACCACCACGTACTTTCCATGTCAGAGTTAAATAACCAATCACAAAAGGCAGGTGGCAGCACAGTGCAGTTGAGCGTATATAAAGGGTGTGTGAGGGCTTCGGAAAACATTTCAATCGTTGGCGTAATGCAGAAACGAAGCGATTTATCCGACTTCCAAAAGGGCATGATCATTGGCTTTCGGGCCAAGGGTGGAAGCATTTCCGAAACGGCTGAGTTTGTGAACTGTTCGCGTGCCGCCGTGGTAAAAGTGTACCGTGCATGGCAAAATGGGACTGTCCAAAATCAGCGACGTGGCAAATGTGGTGCACCACGGGCCATAGATGACAGAGGCGAACGACGGTTGCGGAGATGCATTCGGGCAGATAGACGGGCTACCGTTGAGCAACTGACCACCAAAATGAACCAAGGGGCTACCAAAAGTGTCTCCCAAAGTACTATTCAGCGAACATTGCTGCGTCTGGGCCTCCGAAGCAGACGCCTGGTTCGTGCACCTATGCTGACTGCTGTTCATCGACGGCGAAGGCTAGAATTTGCACGCCAGTACAGCAGCTGGACGTCCACTGAGTGGCGACAGGTTGCGTTTTCGGATGAATCGCGTTTTATGCTCCATCGGACAGATGGACGTTGGCGTATAAGGCGTGAAACCTCTGAAAGGAACCACCCTGCAACCATTGCCGGAACGGTCCAAGCTGGAGGCGGGAGCATTATGGTCTGGGGAATGTTTTCCTGGCATTCTCTAGGTTCACTGATCATTGTGGAAGGCACAATGGATCAATACAAGTACGCATCTGTCCTTGCGGACCATGTTCACCCCTACATGCGCATTGTTTTTCCTCAGGATGATGGCATCTTCCAGCAGGACAATGCGAGGTGCCATACAGCTGCCAGTGTACGTGCGTGGTTCGAAGAGCACCAGGATGAGTTTACCGTCCTCCCCTGGCCAGCAAACTCACCTGACTTAAACCCAATCGAGCATCTGTGGGACCATCTCGATCGAGTTGTTCGCGCCATGGATCCTCAACCGCGTAATCTAGCGCAGCTGGCCACGGCATTAGAGTCGGCATGGCTCAACATCCTAGAGAACACCTTCAGGGACCTATGTGACTCTCTTCCTGCACGTCTCGCAGCAGTCCGCTCTGCGAAAGGTGGTTATTCTGGCTTTTGACAGATGGTCACATTAATGGGAGTGGACTGTGTATTTTACTTGGAAATTGTGGTTGACTTCTTACTTGTGGCAGCATTTATCCTTCCCGGATGTTTTGAGATGATCTGTGTTTTATTTAAATGAAACTCAATGTTTTATTTAAATGGCTATATCTAGAGTTGTACTGAAATTTGTGTGTTTTCAGGAAAGTCAGTGCGTTTAGTTTTAATTTAATGAGAGATAGCCTTTTGATAAATTTGACACTGAAATGCATTTTAACATTTTGCATTTGTTTGGATAAATAATTATTTTGATTTTCCTATTACACCAAAACACCAGGGATGATAGTTCTTTTCTGCATTGACTTAAAAGTTTGAGATTTGAAGTGATATCTTTTCTTTTACAAGTATTGATAATTTATGTAATTTAGTCTAACTTAAGGTCTTAGTTTTGCAATCACCAGTCACTTTGTAAGATTTTAGTTAAACTAACAAAGTTTTATTTTAATTTGCCTTTTTCTATCTGTTCTCATTTCAACTTCCCGTTAGAATAAGCGAGCTTTCAGCTTTATGCTAATTTGAAATAGAGCCAAGTTGCTATTTAAGAGAGAGGTGGGAACCTCTCAGTGTGAGAGAGGTTATAGTCAGACCACTGCTACTTTATTTGACGTTCGCCAGACCAGCTAGTATTTAAATTCTAAGCCGTAGCGCTGTTACGCTATTACTTATTGAAGTAAAACTAAGTGCGTTAGTATTAGTTAAATCTTGCTACGTACCATTTAGCATAGAGGCTAACCTCGCGTTTATAGCTCTATGAGCAACGACTACTTAATTTTAGTTTAAATTATTTGACAGTTCAGTTTAGAGCCAAGAGCGGTCATTATTTTCTGTATCCCTCCCGAGTTGGGAAGTGGCTGTATATAAATATGGTTTAATAAAAGAGGATTTTAAATCCTTTCTCAAGGGCAGTTCTTCTACCACTTTACCACAGTTTTCTACCACAGAACATAGCTGCATTCAGCTCCCTGTTCAAGATCAGGACTCAGTTTAATTCACGAATATGTTCACCAAGAATATGCACCGAACACTCAGTTCTGACAACTTGGATATTCAAATATTTTATGTGTTTTTTTTTTGTCCGGCATCAGAGAAAGAGAAAGTTAAGTAAACGAGTCCGTAGTTTTAAAAGATTGATACTCTTAACAACTTTTAATTTAACGCAAATCTGAAAGCTTCAATGATTCGTAATTTAAATTGACCCCAAACTTGATATGCAGTAAAAGTTTTAGAAGCGACTAATAAGTTATTAATAAATTTTGATTGAAGTTAGGTGCTTCGCAGAGTTGTAAAATTATCGAGCATTATGTAGAATCCGAACTTTGCGAAAGATTTTTTACAGTAAACTGCTGGGTGATGAAACTTTGTAATTGCTTTAAAAATTTTTTTACATATATGTAATTATTTATTGTTATTATTTTTGTCGTAGATCGCATTTTGCAATTAAATAGCATTTTAAAATATTAAAATTCTGATACAATTTTCTATTAAAAAACTAATAAGAAGAGCCGTATGACCTGCCATTTCACGTAAGTGCTACCTGATTTCATTTAAGTATTTAAAAATTTCGAGAGAAAGTTTCCCGGGGTAACTGCAGTAAGTAATAGAGAAATTAAAAAGGTGCTTGCGAAGAATGGGAGAAATTACCAAATCCAATTACAGAGCATTCACTCTGAATTGCGAAAAAAAAATTTGAAAGAAGGGAAAGTCAGTTAATGTAGAGAGTCCAATAAAATCAAATTTATAAAATTATACACGTTGAATGAAATTACAGGATAAAGTTAAAGTGATTAGTTTTATTTATGAAATTAGTATGAATAAGAAAATAAAATATTAAATAAAAGAAGTCTCTGATGATACGAATTATATGAAATACAATTTTTAAATTAATAGAATAAATAGCTTTTGTCAGAATCATATGCAAGCTGAGCTCACAGTTCTTGTAATGGAACAGTTAGTTGCATAGTATTTGTATGTAGATATTTCAATTTCAATTTTATCTTTGGGAATTTTGGTAACTGCTTAACTTTTAATTCTACTAATCGCGTCTACGTGTGAAACAGATACACCACTATCAAGCTTCAAATTAGCATTTTTCTTTTTTCAGTGTTCAGGTTTATAGATTTAAGTATTTTATTCATGGAGGGGAAAATTATGACAGATTGTAACTCAATTACATCTTACTTTCATTATGTATGTAAATACGTATGTAAATATACGATACACTATTCTCTCTCTCTCTCTCTATATATATATATATATTCATAATGAAAGTGATTAAAAGTAAATTAATGAGCCCAAGACTTGCGCTAAAGCTGCAAAGTACTAAGTACTCAGTACTACTATACTTAAAAAGTTTACTTTTGATTTTGGCATTTTTGCGATTTAGTTTTTCCTTTACTGTGTTAAAAGCAAGGAGGACTTTAAATTATATAATTTTTTTTTAAATTCTGAAAAATATATTTTCAATGATGTTTTTAAATTAAATTTCCGTTGCTTGGAGATGTAATATTGAGAGTTTTCTTTTTATAATATATATATATGTATATATACAGGGTGTTTCTAAATGAATATCGGGGTTTTAACGCTTTAAAACTTAAAATCATAGTTAATACATGAAATGAAAGAGCAACTCAAACAGTTCTGTTTGTTGCTATGTGCATGCGCCAGAAAGGGCTAGTAGCAAAAATGGCGACTGGCGAACAGAAAGCTTTTTGTATTCTGCAGTTTCCAAAGACTGAATCTGTAGTTACTGTGCAAACCATGCGCTCTAAATGTATAAACGTACTGTAACCACGGAGTGTACGGGACGAAGAGTGTGCTGAGCGAGTGCGAGATTGATGTGATTTCTACCTGTGGGAGTTCATAAAGGATCTTTTGTATGTGCCTACACTACCAGTTAACCTACCCGACCTAAGAAACAGGATTGAGGCAGCTGTTACAACAATTACACCACAAACATTAATCAACGTGTAGAGACATTGGGTAATTTTTGAAAGCAGGAGAAATGAAAAATGAGCAATGCTCTCACCAGAACTCGAACCACGGACCTCTCGAATACGCGTCGAGCTTGCTGACCACTACACCACGAATGCATGCGAAGAAGGCGGGAGAAATACCTTATAAACGTCCGGGAAGAACTGGGCTATCGACTCGACGTGTGCCGTGACACGAAATTTGCTCACATTGAACACTTGTAAAAGCTTGTAGGTATAACTGTTTGAGTTGCTCTTTCATTTTCTGTGTTAATAATAACTTTAAGTTTTACGTAATAAAAACTACAAAGCGTTAAAACCCCGATATTCATTTAGGAACACCCTGTATAGTGGAGTGAGTTGGCAGAAAATGCTTTTGAGCTTAGCAATTCAATTCTATGATTCGATTGAATATTTCTTATCAGTTAAATCAGAAATTTTCTAAATTATATTTGACTAAACCGATAGTTACTGTACTATAAAGTAATATTCATTCTTGCAGTGATACTTTTAATCAAGAAAAACTTCCGTTTTTCTAAAATGTAACACTTATTCACAGTCCGATTATATAAAAAAAGGGGAATAGAATTTCGCTGTTGTAGGGCAGTTTAGGGGGGGGAAGTCATTAAGATCTACATTTAGTTCCATCTGTTTTTTTTTCCTTCTCTTTTTCAAGTCATTGCACGAAAGAACGTATTATAAAAAATTAAAGGAGATTAAAAATAAACAGTAAGACTTTTGCTCTGAAATAATCAGTTACGAAATTTTTATACTAAAATGTCCACATATGAAAACAACACCTAGCAAGCAAACCAGTGACAGGAATTTTTGCTTTGGATAAGATAAATGTCAGAAACCTAACATATTTAAAAGTACGCGTAAAAATAAAGTTTTCTAAGAGTAAAAGTTACGGTTATTGGAATAGGACAAAGCACACAAGGGTTATCTGCCTAAAGGAAAGGTTTTCGTGGAGGTCTTTGCAGGGAAAATTGGCTCGTATTCACGTTACAGATAGAGAAAAACACGGAAACCAACCATGAAGCCAGCCCTTTCGCTTGGAATTGAACTCCCAATATTCAGTGATCTTAATAATTCGGTCACTGATGGGGCGTAAAAGTAAAGGCAAGATAAAGAGTATTTCAATAAATAGGTGATATGAATTTTAAAATGAAATGACAACCATATTTAAAATGTTATTACTGTCATTAATTTATGTTTATGATTAGCATTCTACGAGAATTCATCATGCACACTTCAAGAATGTCTTTTTATTATTTAATAAAGTACTTACGTAATGCGTCCTAGCTTTTAGTTTATACTTTTTCCATTGTGTTTTGAATAAAGTTATGAAAACTTTGCACCTGCTTTCTACAGAACAGAAAGGAGTTGTTTATTTTCAAAATAATGCGGCTATACCATAAAGAAAAAAAAAGTGTTTGTTAATGGACCCGATAAACTGTCAGCTGAATATGGCCGACAAAACAAGAACAGATTGAAACAATCACCAGCTGTACTCGCAGCGCTCTAAACAAAGATTCCAGTAAAATTGAAGAGTTTTACAAAATAGTATATGGATGAAAGCCTCTTTACTAGGTGCAAAAATGAAAAAGCGGGTCAGATACTGATTATTTATTAAGAGGCATCATTTCCTTCAGAATTCCGCAGGAACGTGTGGCGCAACTTTGGCGGGATCTCCGTTCAGTTTCCAGGTTAGATGATAGCGAAGTTTTACGGTCGATGGTATAATACGTAAGTACCTCGAAATTTTATAAAAATGAGCATCCTTTTGTGAAAACTCAACATGCGTTTCGCTTAAACTATAGTCGACATAATCGCCCTTCTGTGTTTGTTATTCGTCGAAAAATTGTGATTGACTGCGAAAACACCAACAAGGCATCGAAATGCAAGATGTGTAGAATGAATGTGTATGCTATGAAATGTAGTACTGCAGAAGCTCGAGATTTATCAATTTTTCTTTGTGCTTAAGAAATAGGAGTTAGAAGAGCGACAACTTGATGCATTTTGAGAAATGGCCTGATCTACACCCATATAGTTAATTGTGTTAATCCAAGCGTAAGAACTGAAGCCATTGAACCATCGTAAGAGCCGTGAATTTGCTGCTTAGGCTTTGGAGTAACTTGAAACGGATCATAATTCTCTTGTGTGCACTGAGTCGAAGTTGACACTTAAATGATGTTTTACTTAGGACACAATGTCATAAATTGTACTTCAAAATAATATAGAAAGTTTGTTTGTATCTGAAATAATTTTATTTCATTTTAAAATCACATCCTTCTTATTAAAGGACCCTTTATTGCCTCTTCCACATAACTCTATATAAATGAAAAAGAAGGTAAAACAGTTGTAGGCCTGTCACTGAAAAGGTATGAAAATTCCCAAATGTTTAATTTAGTAACAACATTTAATTAAATATGCCCTTTTAGGGAGAGTAATTTTTTTTTACTTTCATTGTTTACTTACAGCTTCCATCAAAACATCTCCAGCGCTATCCACCTTCAGAAAAGAAGTCTTCTGTTTGTCCATTTTCATGTACATACTGAGGACCGCTTGTGTATGAGCAGCTTTACCACCAGATACCAACAGCACGTCCATTCCTCTAAGAGATTTTGAAAAGGATAAGATTTAAAAATAGCTACTCAACAAGAAAATTACAATGTGCATTTACAGATATTAGAATGTTTTGTAAAAGTATATAAACATTGAATGGGGGATGGTCCAACAAGCAGCCCGCTTTCATAGACAAACTGTGTTCTTTATAGAAAACATAGGGGTACAAACCAAATAAAAAAGTCATCTTCCTGAAAGTAATGTACTCCAAAGGCAGCATTATTTTTATCAATTTGCTTCACTCCAAAGACCATATTGAATGAAGAATTTATATTGAATAAGCTTCTTTGGGAAAACAAAATTCAGAGTTCCTTGAATTATCCTTACTTAAAGGATAATATAATTTACAATAGCTAAATAAAAGTACCTATTTTAAAGTACCTGTTATTTATGTTTAAGTACCTGTTATTTCTGAAACATCTATCTAGTTTACATTTTGTAATACAGATTACTTCCAAAGAGAAACTCTTTATGACAAAAAATGTACTAAGAATATTTCATTAAGTAGAGATAAAATGAAAGGCTAAAATTTCTTTTCTTCCAATTTTTAAAAATTGCAGGTTTTCAATTATGCATGCTAAAAGATGTTAATTTTAAAATTTATGTAAAATAAAGTGAAAGAAAAATAAATGCATACTTTTACGACATAAAAACAATAAATAAAATGAAGCTTACTTCAGGTTTGCTTCCACAAGTCCCATAATATCTTTCCGGCTGAAAATTAAAGGAAAAGTTTTATATACATGAACATTAGAGGGGAAAAACTTAATTGAGATTTAAAAAATATTGCGTACTCTTTTTGTCAGTTTCATTTAAGTAATGTGAATGTTTTTGTGATAATCGATCAAATTAAGAGAGCAGAAGCATTTAAATTTTAATTTGTTTAAAAAGTAATGGCAAAAATTAGTATTTTCATGTTTCACTTGTTCATTACTGAGGATGGAACGAGCTGAATGAAATCTTAAGGTCTAGGAAACTAATGGAAAACTAAGTCAATACCAATCTATTATAAGGTTGTAATTTTCCTAACTACTTTGTCTATGCTGAACGTAGTGGAGCCCATTGAACTACGTAGTAACTTATCGGTGAGTCCAAGTGTGTAAACGACAAAATCCAGAGAAGTGTTAAAATACCCTTTTATTCACTAAAAGAAATAATGACAATCGGCCCTTTCTCAGGCTGTACAGGAAAGCCTCTACTTGGGTTTTAAATTAAAATAGAAAATAATAAACTAATCTGGTGCGAATTACCTAGCCTACTTGGCCTTTGACTAAATTAACCGGCGAATATCAGAAGGCACGTACAGTACAGCCAAGCGTAATGAACTTAACAACGGAGTAGCCTGACGGCAAACACGCGCCACTAAGGTCTCATAAGCTCTTTCGCTGAAGTAAGCGAAACTTCCTTTATATACTTTGTCTCATTTACATACAACGCGATTCTGAAAAGTCATTCTGGTAGGGAGTTGTGAGTGAGAAACAAGAATTTAAAGTTTTCGGTCATTGCTACAGCTGTGTGAGAGGTGTGAGGTCTGTTTGAGAAATTTCAACAATTCTTCCAGCTCTGCTAGGTTGCTCTTTCGAACAGTTACTCTAATTCTTCGTCATTAAAGTTTTTTTTAAATCTTCTGTGTCGTTCTTACGTTTGCGTCTCACCTTCTTGGCTTCACTATCAAGCAAGCACCGTGAAGCACCTATCCGCTTCATTTTCGACATGCATTCTATGACATCCATCATTCCATCATTCTTAAAGCCTACCCAATCTTTTTCAAAACACTTTTATATTCTAAGGTAGGTGTGTCTAACACGCAGCCAGCTAGTTATACTTGGTTCTCAAAGATATTCGATAGATCCGCGCGGAATATCCAAAATATGAACAAAAGAGCTGAGTTCAAATGATGTATAATTTGAAATTGCCAACTGGTTAAATAAATTTTAATGGGTATGAGTGTTCACTCAAACGAACTGAACATTATTATTTATTATTACAGGTTTATTTGTTATTATTTATTATTACTTTATTACTGATTACTGGATAGATCTGCTAACTAGACCTAACTAGCAGATATAGAGTAATCAGCCGTTGCTTGTTAATGACGTCCCTTTTTGAAAGCAAGTACATTTGCAAGCAATTTTTTTCGTATGGACTATGCAAAAAGTAAATTAAGAATAAAGATTTAGGATGAACATCTTGAACATAATTTCGTATCTGGTATTACGTCTATCAAACAAGATGTAGACACAACGGTACTAAAATTCAGCGTTGATGTTCACGTTAAAACTGTCATGGCCATAATTTTCTTCATACGTTCTTGCGCGTGGCTGCTTTACAGAGAATAAAACTAAACTATGCAACATACAAATATAAATATATATTAATCCTTAATTCTTAAACAAACCAGCTCTAATCAGATTAACCCTAACTCTAAAAAAACTATTAAAACAACTAGCACAATCTTCAACCGCATGCCAAGCACAATTAGCCAGAGACAGCAGAACATCTCGATCGAAAATGGAGTAACAATTAAATATTGGTAATGAAAGCCAATTAAATATTAGCTGCATGCGTAATTTAAACTCCACCACCTAATTTTCTTTATGGCGATGGGGGAAGGAAACATAGAGATGATAGAATAAAATGATGGGGAAAGACATGGTTATTTAAATAAATCCTTAAATTTCTCACTCTTAAAGTACATTAGTTGTAGAAGTTGAAAATACATGAAGTTATTCTGTTAAATAAATATGGGGAATGCATCTTTCAGTGAAACGAGAAGCAATACTTCAATTTTAGCTCCGAAAGTAAAATGATAGTGTAATGTCTGATACCTTCCTCTCTCTTGTATTCGAGGAAAAAAACTTGTACAACTCCCTCTGGCGATTGATTGCCGCAGGAGAGGGGTCAGTTAGGGTTTGAACGTCGGGGGTGACTGCACGATTACAACAGGCGTGCACTCATCGCAAGTTTTGATAGAGCTGCACGATATTATCGCAGACGTGTACTTCTCTATTTGACATAAATTAATGTTAATCATATGTAAATATCTTGTAACATAATTAATTACCTCTTATTTACATAAATAAAATAATGCTCGAAAGAAGTTCCATTATTGGATTACGACTACGGATGACAGAAATGTAAAGAACCAAAACGAAAAGAACACGACAACTGGTGCAAGGAGTGGGGTGTATTTTGTCGTCGTGGGGAGTGCCATCAAGACGATAAGAGGTAGGCATCAATTTTATCTGACTTTTTGATTTCTTCTTTTATTGCATGAAAATAAGATAAAATGTTTGCTGTAAAAGGAATAAGAAAAGAAGATTTAATATTTGTCGCGGAAGAATTAGGTCAGATTGTTCCTCCTAGCTCAGCAGTAGTGGATCTAAGAAAACTTATTTTACAAAGTTCAGAATGTGAGAATGATCCGGAATTCGTTACAGAAATTTTAAGGAGTACAATTGCAGATAGACTTAAACGCGAGGATCGAACTCTGGAACTAGAGAAATTAAAATTAGTGCATGATACTCAATTAGAACTGGCTCGTATCCAAAGTAATACAAGTAGAAATTCCGAAGTATAAAGAACATTAGCATTAGAAGATATGATTAAAAGTGTTCGGGCATTGACAATTCCCGTACCGCAAGGTGCAGAAACCTGGAATTTATTCTTCACCTCTTTAGAAAAAGCTATTGAAATTAAGAACATCCCTACAGAAATGAAAGTAGAAATTACTTCATATACTGAGAGAAAAAGCAATGAATCTTTTAACCTATGTTAAAAGCGAAGAAATGCGTAATTACGAACGAGTAAAATCAATCGTTGTAAGGAAATTTGAACCAACGGCAGATGCATGCTTAGACAATTTTAGAAAAGTTAAACGGTTTCGAAATGAAACCCATATACAGTTTGCCTCAAGGTTAAGAGCGACATGGGATTACTATTGCAAATTAAGAAAAGTTGAAGATTTTGAAACTTCAAACGATTAATTGTAGCAGACAAATTGATGGTATCACTAGATAGCGAAACAGCAGCCCATATAAAAATACGTCAAGGGAATGACTGGCTCACTCTAATAGATTTAAGGCCTCACTCAATTGAAACATTTTGCGATCGTTAGTGCTGATACGTCATCAATTGCGATCGGTTTTACTGTTTTGGTATTCAATTGAAACGCAACGATCACTCTGAGCTCACGATCGATCGTATTCGTTGCGATCACTCCGAATCCATCACTTCGCGGCGAAAACGATCGAATCAATATGGCGGCTGTGTTGTTTGTGCTTTCACGAGGACAGAATTCAAGTTGCAAGGTGCTTAGGATTTAAGGGCAATCCTTTAGATACTTTAGATCTGAATGGGCAGCAATTTATATCAAAGTATAGAGTGTGTAAGGCTTCTAGTAAGGGGAGCTGACCCATCATCACTGTTGTATGTAAATGAAGCGGACTTGTTGCTAGTGGACATTGATTTCGCTCTGTGTTGTTTACATTTGTATTGATGGATTGTGACCTAATTGGCGAGAAATATTGGTGGATGCGCTGCATCAAGTTATTAATATCATTCCAAAAATAACTTATGTGTGTTCTGTTTCCCGAAAAATGAAGAAAATGGGTAATTAATTCTCGCCATTTGGAATGGATTCTGTGCGTTTTTGAAGTAAGTTCAGCTTCGTATGTTTTCATATATTGTTAAAAAAATAAGCATTCAACTTTCAGCAAAATGTGTATTTTCATTTAAATGTTGCTAATTAATGACAAATTGATTTACATGTGCAAAATGAATTGCAGAATGTGTCTGTGTGGTCAATACACAAATACTGCGAATGTTGATATGATTTTTTTTATTGTTATCATCGCGAACGGATAAAGTTTAAAGAATTATATTTTACGTTTGATTTGAACTTTGTGCGTGATTAGAACTATGAAGCGCGCTTTTTATTTAAATTTTAATGTTGAATTTATGGTTTAAAATCATGTTATTTTTTGACTTGTTATATTGTCGCCAAATCGGTCAGTTGGCTGCAATGTAAAAAAAAATAGAAACATCGGATAATATGATTAAAATCATGCATTATATAATGTTTCCTTTAAAGTAATATAAATATATTGTATTATATTCATTTCGAAGAAGGTAAGCATCAATTTAAGAATTTAACGAATAATTTTGACTGTATTTTATGCATCATGCAGACTGCATTTCCAGCTCTTTCATTTAACTGTAAATCCTCTGTCAATTTGTTTCCAATGTATGAACATGAAATATGTTTTAAACTGCTGTATAAGCTTAGTCACTCATTCTTAATGTAATTTAGTTTTCATAAAAGAATTAAAATTTATGAGACAATTGCTTTCTTAATGTGTAATTAAATAATTTAATAATATATGTTACTGTAATTTAATAATTTTGATTTTAATATTTTCATAAATTTGCTAAATCTTCTTTATTTTTGTGTGACCTTGCATCAAAGGCGCCAATAATAAATTTGTTTTGGCATTCACTGCTAAAATTTTTAATGAAAAACTTATTACTGAGATATAAGAATTAATAAATTATATTTACTTGGTAATCGGTCTTATAATATTGCAATAACTTAAAGGGCTTCTTATTGTTTCTTAAGTTGCATAATTTGTATTCATATTTCTTGTCATCTTTATGTTTTACTATTTTATGTTATCAAATAAATGTTAAATATTTCTAATCAAATATTCTTACTTTCATAGCAGTGTTATGTACCAGGATATGGTGTTGGCATTTATTATATAGTTATGAACATTATTCATTTTAGAGTTTTATGTATTTATTATATATATTTAATTTATATCATTATGTATTATAGAAGTTTCCTTTTAGAATACATCACAATATATTTTTGAGTTGTTATAGTGCAAATTTTTTCTTTTCTTTTGCTTTAAAACATCTTTCGAATCCCTTTTTTTTCAGTATGCATTAGTAACGTAGCTGACCTATATTTTGCACACGTTAATGTGATTTGTGTAAACGGAATGTGTCTTTTAGGTTAGCTATTTTCATAAAACAATTAGAATAAAGTGATACCCTTTGAAAACTTTTCATAGATAAAACTTTGAAAAAATAACGCTGAGAAGCCAAAGAGGGCACACCAAACCTGAATTGCAACCCTAAAGAACGGTTACAGGATGACTGACGAGTTAGCACTCACAGCGCTCTTCACCAATTTTGGACCAACCACGGTGGTGGACGCTAGTCTCGGTCGGGACTCTGTATTTTTTGATCAATCTTGCTATATAGTTGCTCGTCATTAGTGTCTATATTATGCCATACCTTCACATTCGAATTTATCAAACAATCGAAAATCGGCATGTAATTACTCCAGGGTAGCGCTAAGTGCGCGGGCACCTTTTCTGTATCTTTGACGATTGCTTGAGCCGACGAGTCAACCTGCATCCCTAGGATCTCTGTCATTGGTTACTTCGAAAACAACGCAACTTCCGACCACGTGATAAACAGCATCTCGCATCAAGTAACCTCTGGCAACCCCTACCAGTTCGACTGGTAGCGTAGCGTTTCAATTGCATACGAAAAATCACTCATTTCCGAAAGTGATCGCAAATGCTGGATGTAAAGATCGCTGTTTAAGTGATCATCGTTGTTTCAATTGAATGAGGCCCTTAGCTAACGAAAGCGATCTGTATTTTACTTAGACAGGAAAACAGCTTACGCAGGCAGTAGGCGATGCAGCTGCGTTTCCCAGTCAACAGTTTCGAATTAACCAGAGCAGAAAGAATGACTCAAACCCGGGGGGGGGGAAGATCCCAAACTAGAAGCAACTGGAGGGGGAAAACGTTTTTTGATAAGCCACGGGGCACAAATATAGCACTACTGCTACCAAAAGCACTTAGCGCGGAACTGTCATCAGAAGGTTAACCAAACAGGAAAAAATATTTCGACCCAAGTGGGGAAGAACGACGTGGTAGTTGCGAAGGTGATTTCGCGCAACTTTGGGAGTCGTCGTAAACAAATAAACACATCGGAAGTTATTCAGCCCCTGAGATTTATTACGGTAAACGTGAATGGAAGGGAGATTGAATGTATTGAAGATAGCGGAACCCAGATTACCATCTTAACACCACAAAATGTCCCTACTGTAAATGACGATTATGTAGTCATCACCTTGAGTTCAGCTTTCGGGGAAGAAATAAGAGCCAAGTTAATTAAGACTTTTATGTCGGTAAATAACGGTTGAAGCAGCACATTAACAACACCTATAGAAGTCGTTGTAACTTTCACAGATAAACTGAAAGGGCTAGGATTAATTCCTACCAGTGTACTAAAAATGATGGAGAAGGAATATGAAAACCTATTTACACCGTTAACATTTAGAGATTCAGAAAAATCAGACAAAGGGAGAGTAGTCGAAAAGAGCCTAAACTCCGAAACAACAGATGATGGAAGTCAGTGCCAGAATTTAAATGTAATGGGAACACCTTCGTTAGAAAGTGAAAACGACAGACTTATATCGGCCAATATTAAGATAAATAATGAAGAAATTCCAGATGCAACGTCACAGGTAGAGAAATCGGAAAGAGAAAAATTGAAAGAAGAAGAGAGGGAATGTGACGATTGAGAGACTGTCAGGTCAAATTTAAAGAAGAGGAAAGGAAATTTTCTTTTAATTGACGGTTTGATATACCACAATGACAAAGTTTCGGGTGAAAGGTATTTCAACTGGTATTAGCCGAGAAAAGACGCTCGAAAGTTCTTCAATTCGCACATGAATCAGTCTTCGGTACACACTTAGGAATTAAGATGACCAAAGAACGGATTCAATATAACTTTTATTGGTCTTCCATGATTAAAGACATTGCGGAGTACTGTAAATCTTGTGAGAATTGTCAGCTGAGAAATCCGGAAAGAATACATGAGAGAGCACCCATAACCCCAGTGTGCAGACCGGATTTGCCATTCGAAGTCATGAACACGGATATTATTGGTCCTATCGATCCACCATCGGGTCGAGGACATAAATACGTATGTGTTATGTGTGATGGATCAGCATACACGATGGCCTGAGGCTATACCTATAACTTCTTTGAGTGATAGGTCTACGTGTGAAGCACTATTGCAAATATTTTCTAGGACAGGGGTACCAAATGTAGTAGCGAGCGATCAGGGAACTAATTTTACTTCGGCATTAACCCAGAAATTTCTTAGAAGAATCGGGGCATCTCCAAGATTTTCATGTCCAGCTCATGCAGCTAGTAATGGTTTAATAGAACGATGGAATAGAGTACTTAAGAATATGTTACATCATGTAATACGAGAAGACCCCAGGGGATGAGACACACAAATTCCATTTCTATTATTTGCTTATAGAGAGGTTCCAAACTGCACTACTCGAGTGTCGCCTTTTAAACTTCTATACGGAAGAGAAGCCCGTTGACCTCTAGCGATTTTAGAGTCATCTTGGACGGGAGATATACCTTTGCCAGCCAATATCTGACAATCCGTTGTGGAATATGTACAAGATCTGAAAATACGATTAGAAAAGGCAGCGCAACAAGCTTCTTTAACCGCTCCATATAAGCAAAGAGCCTATGCCGAATATTTTAACAGACGTTCCTCCGTTCGGTAATTCGATGGAGAGCAAGTACTGCTACTTATTCCAGATTCTAGTAATAAAATATATGTACGAATGGACAGGGCACGGTGAGATAGTTGAACACACTCCGCCGCATTTTTTATCAAGTTAAGTTACCAGAGGGGAAAGTTCGAAACGTACACGTAAATAAAATTTGAAAGTACACTCCTAGAATTCAAGCAGTGGGCGTAGTATTTGAAAATGAGAATGAATTCGGAGAAATTCGTCCAACTCCATCTAGCAAGACGTTTCCAAGTGATAGAATTAATACAGAACGTTCCACTAGATCACCTAAACGATGTGCAGAAAGAGGAAATTAAGACATTACTAAACGAGCATCCTAACTTATTCTCAAGTGAAATTTGAATAGCTAATGTAGAAGAGCACAGAATCAGACTAATATCTGGTTCAGAACGGAAGAAACCATATA
>KK122212.1:308983-364872 GCA_000611955.2 Stegodyphus mimosarum
AGTCATTAAAATCGCAGGTAGACGATCAAATCGAAGAACTGTTAACGATTAGGATTAATCAAAGAGAGTGAAGCTGAGATCGCACGTCCAATCGTGTGTGTGTATACAAGAAACGGAAGTATTAGACTTTGCGTCAATTATAGATCACTAAATGCCGTTACAAAAACAGATGATTTCCCGATGGGAAACGTAAATGATCTGATGTATTGTATCGAAAGAGCAAATATTATTACTACTCTCGATTTGTTGAAAGGATATTGGGGAATACCTATGGAAGAGCAGAGTAAGGAACTCACTTCATTAAAAACACATAGTGCTCAATATTGTTTCACTGTTATACCATTTGGACTGAAGAAAGCTGCTGCAACTTTTTTTAGCGCGTAATGAACAGAGCTTTGTCAAAATATAGAGACTTTTCTTGCGCTTACATCGATGATATAGCCATATTTTCAACCGATTGGTTGTCTCATTTGCATCACCTAGAAGTTATAATATCGAAATTAGAGGAATTAGGTTTCACAGTTAATTTAGAAAAGTGCTCATTCGCTAAACCTCATATCAAACACTTAGGACATATTGTCGGTTCCGGAAAACATCACACGGATCCTGAGAAAATTCAAGCTACCCAGAAGCTTTTGCGACCACAAACGAAGAAAGAATTAAGAAGCTTATTGGGACTTTGCAATTAATATAGGGAATATATCCAACGTTGCGCTAAGATCGAATACCCGCTCACCAAATTAACCAGAAAAGGAGTTCCTGAACAACTTCCTTGGACTGATATTCATAAGAAAGCATTTCTAGAATTGAAGAGATCGCTAGTGGAGGCTACTGATCTCTATATACCCAAGCTTGGAGAACTCTTAGTAATACAGTCAGATGCGTCATTAAGGGGCATTGGTGCTTGTTTATCACAAAGCAGAGAAGGGAAATTAAAACCTATCAGCTATGCAAGCCAAAAATTAACAAAACCTGAACAGGCATGGCCAACAATTGAGAGAGAGGCATTCGCCGTGATATGAAGTTTGAAGAAATTCGAGCCTTGGATTTTTGACTCACATATCGAGTTGATAAGTGACCATAATCCTCTTGCATTTATCACTAAAAACTCTCCTCAGTCATCCAAGCTTCAACGCTGGTCATTAGCGCTCCAGAAATACGACCTAACTATCTCTCGTTGCCCGGGATCAAAGCTTAATAATGCTGATGCTTTGTTTCAATTACCTCTACAGGACGGATGTGCGGTAGTCCTTCTGATTATAGGTGCCATCATTGTGTGGACTCTGTATGACTTTAAGTGACATTAATGGTGAACTAAATGATTCACATCGGACTAAGTGGACACTTTATGTGGATCTGTGTGACTTGAACTCTCTGAACTATATTGAAATAAGTGACTAGAAACACATGTCATCTAAAAGTGGAAGCTTAAAACCATGAGAAAAACACATACCTCTTATCGCTATTTTTGTTATATTAAAAAAATACTATCTTTTATATTTTACAGGTACAATGGAGATAAGATTTCTCATATGGTTATTGTGTTAAGTATATTTTAATTGAATTTTTAATATTTCATGCTTTGGTATTTATGTTTAGATATCTTATGCTGAGTTAGTGGTAGGATATATTATTTACTATGATTTCTATGAATTATTGGAATGTTTTTCCCATGTATTTTATATAGACAATAGTGATTAATCTATTATTGATGATTGTAATGATCAGGGTAGAAATTTGTATTCTATGAAAAATTATTCATGAAATTTATATGAATTGATGATAGAAATATTACAATGTATCAGACGGTTATCAGATATGTGATCTTGGGTTTGCAACCAGATCACAATCTTAAGGGGGTGCAATGTCTGATACCTCCCTCCCTCTTGTATTCGAGGAAAAAAACTTGTACAACTCCTTCTGGCGATTGATTGCCGCAGGAGAGGGGTTAGTTAGGGTTTGAACGTCGGGGGTGACTGCACGATTACAACAGGCGTGCACTCATCGCAAGTTTTGATAGAACTGCACGATATTATCGCAGACGTGCACTTCTCCGTTTGACATCAATTAATGTTAATCATATGTAAATATCTTGTAACATAATTACATCTTATATATATAAATAAAATAATGCTCGAAAGAAGTTTCATTATTGGATTACGACCACGGATGACAGAAATGTAAAGAACCAAAACGAAAAGAACACGACAGATAGAATGTTTTCTTTTTATAACCTGAGTATCTCCTAGGTATCTTTTTCTCCTCGAAGAGAAAATTTGGCGAATAAATGGGATCTGTTTTCATCGTATATTAGTTCTCTCAATTTCGTTACTTCTTCTCTCACAACTAAATGCTGTCTTACGGCATAAAACTACTGCAGAAAAGCTGTTACAGTTCAGTAATAACAAGAACTCAATGAAAATCGTACAAAGGGAAGAGAGACAAAAGAAATTTTTAAAAATGTCTTATTTGAAGACTTAAACAGCAGACTAAGTTGTTAAATTTACATCATTATCTAAATGTTTTACATAAAAGCATAAACTTACTTCATATAAGCTTCGACGTAACGTCGGAGGTTTCTTGGATTTATCCTGCGCTTCAGTTTTTCCGTGAAATCCTGTATTAACTTCTCTTTGTTGTCAACATTTTCCAATTGCTGCAATAAACAAATCGAATTTTAATACGATAGTCGTATTAAATATGCGAGAAAACAATTATAGTTCATCTAAATTTAATCAATACTGATTAATTCGTACTTTTAATTAATCTTTAATTAGGATATTTTCATAACAAAATATTTTGTGAGCAAAGCAGCTAGATAATATGAATGTTATAGGCCAAAAATAAGAAATACTTAATAGTTTATGTTATAAAACAAAAGTAATCGACAATATTCGCATAAGCAGGACATTTATATATTCCTTGAATTCGTTTAAAAATGTAGTCAATAAATTTTTTAGAAGACCTCTTTGTCGTTAACAAATACTCCAGCTGTGTTGAAAACATTACATTAAAATACTGTTAAATGTAGAGATAATTTTCTATAGCTTCACAAACTTTGAAAAAAATGTATCTTAGATCTGATGTTAAATGGCATAATTAGTAATGATAAGGCTCGTGATACACTGCTGGCATTAAAGTTGCTACACCAGGAAGGCGGCATGCAACAAACGTGTATAATTTGCATAACAAATACTACATGCTCGGATACGCAAATGGTTAACATTTCAGCGCATACGTGCGAAGCAACTATGAGTAAAGCCATCTATTTTGTGTACAAATGGGAAGATTGCATAACGGGTTTCTCCTCGGAAATAGCATTAGTTGAAAGTTAGTTATTTGTGTAAAAGTCGTATTATGCCTCGTGTAAGAAGTAGAAACGCACGTTTACTAGTAAGTTTTGGAGTTCGACCGCGGCGATATCGCGGCTTATAGGGATTGCAGTTTATCGGTCCACGACATTGATGTTCGTGTTAGTAGGGATCTCGTGTCAGACGAACAGGGAATCAATGGGTCTAAAAGGACCATACTGAACGCCATGCAGTATCTCAACAGCTACGGCCCACTAACACCTGAAAGGATAGTTATGTTGTTCTCTCGGTTTTGCGGGATCATACAGCCAAGTCACTTACACTGATTCAGAAACTGTCTCGTATGCAGGACAACGAGTTTCCGTACGAAGAGCGCGACGAAGTCTGCAGCTCTACGGATTGTCAGCACGATGAACATTGTTGCGTCTTTTTTTGATGTTGCAGAGACAGGCGTACTTGCAGCGGTGCGACAAACGACAGCACTCTACACAGAAGTGAGCCAAGTCATCGTTTCAGACAAAATCGCGGTTCTGTGCGCAGCATCATGATAAGCGTATTCATGGATGGATGTACGGAGGAGAATGAATATTCCCAGCTTGCATTCGTGATGGTCATACCCGCCTAGCACCTGACATGCTAGTATCGAATGCCATTCGGTACACGTCCAGGTCACCTCTTGTTCGCATAGTCGGTAATGTGGACAACCACCATTACATTTCTGACGTATTAAGACTTATGATTGTGTCCTATGTTCGAAGCCTGGGTAAAGCCACCTTTTAACAAGATAATTTGCGACCGCATGTTGCCCGTGCTGCCCTAACTTCTTCCATACAGAGGGTGTTCGACCGTTGCCCTGGTCAGCATGTCAGATCTCTTATTAGCTGAGAACATCTAGTCATGGGTAGCCGAGAGACTAGCATGCCATCACTCGCAAGCCGCTATGATTGATGAAATCTGTATAGAATTGTACCTGCTTCATCATCCAAGCTCAGTTAGAATCAATGCCCAGCCGGATTACAACCGTTGTTACTGTGAAAGGCGGCAGCTATGTGTTCTGAATTCTGCACTTTGTGTAACCCAAAACCACCTGCAAATTTAATCAGGTCTTCTTCTCATTATACTGTATATGTACAATGAATAAGATTCTGCTATTTGTAATCCTTTCAAGTGTAGGAATTTTAATCGCCAGCAGTGCCCGTTGAACAAATGTAAGTGCTTTTGTATTCATAATGAGAAACATTAATTTGAGCATCCAAATCTTTCACGTATTTTGGGATAGGGAACATTACATATGAATAGATTATGAGCCTAAAACTAAATCTTTCGATGATCTATATAATAACATTGTATTTAAATAAACATTTGTTTCTTTTAATAATTTAAATTTTAAAAAATAATATTAATATTAAGTACTTTAACACCATACCTTACGTAAATGTAAGAGTGCAAGAATTTTAGAAAATAAACAGAACTTTAAAAAGTAGTTGATGTACATTAGTGAACAGATTTGAAAGGCCATATGCGACTAGTTTTATCTTGAAGACTGAGTCTTTCATTTGATACCAACACCAGCAAAGACTGAGATTTGATTAACCTTTCAGATTTCAACTTTATTTATGAAGCTTTTTACTAACTGACTAGATATTTCCCCCCAAAATTCATATTAAAATAGATCTCATCGAAGAATTTGTAGAAGGTTTGAATTTCAAATTAATCCTGGTTGAATATACAGCACATGTGATGTGTACTCACATGCCTTATAAAGAAATTGGACGTTCCACACAAGCAGATGAACTTCAAGAATTGAAGGATAGTATATTTATAATTATAGTTATGTATTACAGTATGTTTATAGAGCTAAATGGAAATATTAGAAATCTTTCAGCTTGTGATAACTATTTTATACAAAACAGGTGTGAATAAGATTTAGAGGAAAGCTTATAAAATTGATTAGGTAGTAGAGTTTACTGCATAACAGAATGCAAATTAAGCATGGATGAGGCAAAATGAGGAATCTATGAAATAAAGGATCAATTAAAAAGTCTAGAATCCTAAGCACAGTAATTCTTTATCAACCACCAAATCATTCTTGTTTTCAGGAGAGAAAAAAGGGATTAGGAGAGTTTATGGGACTACTTCTGGGCGCCTTAGAATATGAAGCCAACACCTGGGCTTCGTGAGTCTATGTTATAAGGACCTCCTGATTGAAAGCATTGAAATGTTGAAATAGTATGAAGTCAACTGAACAATAAGTTCAACTACGATAGAGAAGCGTCTTCCAGCAATCATGAAAACAACTAATATTATTATAAAAGATCTAAGGTCAAATACTCCCATTTAAATCAAACTTTAGAACTTCTAATTCAATGAATGTATGATACACGAACAGAGTTTCATAGTCTCCAGTGTAGCAGGCAAAACACATACCAGTCTCTCTTGCCTAGCAGGAGAAAAAGGCCGATCCTCCCTACTTTCCCTTTATTTATATACGATACTGAAATTTCTTGGAAATTACACTTAGCTATGAAATACTTATGTTTTTATTATAAAGATATATGTGTATCACCCATATATCTTTATAATATTATATATATATATATATATCGATAGGTATCTTAATATTTTGCGAAGTTAATTATTGTAATATAGAAAACAATGATGTATTTAAAATCAGTTTGTTATGTGTAAACTAAAAGGGAATAAAAAAAATGTTTGGTTATAGGTCGGAATATACTGTGAATTACAGTGCCTGAATTTTCCTCTAAAGGGAGTTGAGATCTTATTTTATTTCAGTGATATGCTTTTGTCTTATATTTGTCTGATAGCGTTTCTGTAACATATATTAACCTATTTTAATCATATTGATCTCTTCCTACATTTCGCAAATTATAACGGAGAGCTTTTGTCAAAACTCATCATTTTCAGAAGAATATAAAAATACTGCTCTTATATCTTTCATTAAAAGGTTGGGAAACTTAGTTTTTTTATTATCATTAAAAATACGTTCGAAATTAAAAGGGATACGTATTTTACATTTTTAGATTTGTAGCACTTAAAAATCATACAAAATGACTAATAGTACAATTTATTTTCCAATGGATCAATTATAATGACCTCCATTTAAAACTTACCTTTCATCCGTGAGCTATAAAAGTTTAAAAAAGTAGTTGCTTAGAATGAGTCATTTTAAAAATATGATCATATAATATGCATATACCAATTATTTCTACAAATATTCTAGAGAGCTCAATCTAAATAGATGCGGATGAATTTCCGAACTGAATGGTGACCAAATTTTGCATTGCGTTAATTCAATGACTTTTATTATTATGATTCACTACAAAGGGAGTATGTAACTTACTTTCGTATCCTTCGGCTGAAAATATTCTAAGTGCACTATAATATGTGAGATTTTTTACCACAAAACTGCCGTTAATCTATCAAAAAGATTATACTAAGGAATGACCGAGAAAATCAGGGGAAATAGCAATGTTCATTTCAATTTCTATCGAGTAAACACTAGTTGTCCTTTATTTAAGTAGAATTTGTAAAATGTTACCCTTAAATCTTGAATTTTTTTGAAATATTCTGAACAACAGCTTCCTTGTTTGAATGCAAAATATGTCTGAAAAACTATTGGAATGTCTCTCAGAAAAAACTGACGAGATTATAGGATTCTTACCATGCTGGGCTTGGATTAAGAAACATTTAACCATTATGTAGGAAACAGAGTCTGTGATCCAGAAAGCACTTGTACTATTGATTAAGTGGAATGGTAGGAACAAAAATTAGTGGGCACCAAACTAACGTACAGTAATAATGACGGGCTAAATTAATGGGCAGGCTGATTTCAAAATTGGCTATAGCATATCTGAAAGTTTCACAGAGTTTTTAACTCATAAGTAATATAATTGGTTGAGTTCTTGAGATGCAGAAGCCTTTTCAAACACAATGGAACTGACTGAGGAAGGAGGACTTTTCCTTGCGCATGCTTTAATCATAGCTCATTGATCAGCGATGTCAACTTGATGTATCATGAAGGCGATCATTTAAATACAAATTCCCCCGAAAATATGTGCCTTCGAATGACTCCTATTTCGAGCATTTAAACTGACCCATCTGACGCCCAGTAATTTTTACAGTCTCACCTAAAATGTTGTAAATAACTGCAAAATAATATGTATACAGTTTGTTTTCATGACTTACAGGAAATACGAATGCTTTTTAAGTCTTAACCAAATACGATAGCAAAATATTTTAAAGAACAAGGATATTATACACAAAGCTCAAGCAAATTTCATGCCTAAGCAAAAGGGATCATATTACTAAGAATGTAAATAATTTTAACAAATCTATTTTTTTCCTATTTCAAGACCACGTAGACCTATTTCAGACAGTTTCGTCCATTAAACCAAAAAGATTATAAATTATTAGACAATACATTTATTCAGCTGGAAGGTTAAGTGTTTATTAAAAGTTATTCAATGAGATAATAATTTTTAATTGCTTTTGCATTAGATCATAAATATAAGCATGATACTTGATTTCGTCAAGATGGGGAACGAACTTGGATATTTCCTTCATCTGAAAGCAAATCACTCATGTTCCAATAATCTCTGATCGTTATTTATTCCATTCGCGATTAAGTTTAATCTGTGGACTGTAATATAATGCATAATATTTCTATGTCCTACAGACCAGAAAAAAAGCTTTAGTAGCACTGTTTAACAGATGAGGATGTTCGGCACAAGAACGACGAATAATCAAACCTAACATTCATTTATCTTTACATGGAATTAAATACACGGTGACTCAAAGGATAGAGAGGAAAAAGAAAAAGAAACAGGAAAAGTTGCATACACCTTTAAAGATGGCATTCCACTATCATGGGAATTTACATATGATGCAAACAAGCAAAGAAGGAGTAACACTTTCAAAGAAAAACATTATATATTTACAAAAATTGTATATAACAACAACAATAACAATTTGTTACAAAACAAAGCACCACGTGGAAGGGATGCGGGCCTTTATACAGTTTCGCAATGAGTCAAAACCATCTGATGCCGCTTGTGGTATATTTAGCCAGGTATTTTAGGTATTTTAACCTGATGATCAGTTTCACTGACACAATCTGATGGCCACATAGTTCGATTCAATATATTGTTCATACAATAAAAAATGATTAAATAAAATTGTGGATCTTGGGAAATGATGAATATAGCTTCTAGGTACAAGTCCTGTATAAATTTCCATAATAGATTCCTAGGGAAACGGCACGTGGTAGCTCTAAAACAGTGATATCACGATTGGGTTATAACACAAATACATCAGTACGTTGTTATAATACATTTATACTTTGGACTAAGCATTATTAATGAGAAGCTCATAGCGAAGAGCAACAGTGTTAAATCATGATTCGATGGGCAAAGTCATGTGGCATAGAAACTCATAGTAGTATTTAGAATTATTGCAAGAACAGTATCAACTTTAATAGCAACAAGTCACGGGGAAGTGAACCAAGTTTCTTTCGGTTATAGCCATACATCTACGCTATTGTCTTGCAGAGACATTAGGTTATTTTAAGCAGGAGACATGAAAAATGAGCAATGTCCTTGCCGGAACTCGAACCATGGACCTCTCGAATACGCCCCGAGCTTGCTGACCATTACACCACGAAGGCATGCTAAGAAGGCAGGAGAAATACCTTATATACCCCCCTTTTAAAGGGCGACTGGGGATTAGGGGACCCAATTGCCATATCCTGGCGGTGGAGAATTATCATCCACCATCTTTTTTAGTTCGGGCGCCACTGTAGATACATTACGTTATTTTAAGCAGGAGACATGAAAAATGAGCAATGTCCTCTCCGGGCTCGAAACTCGGACCCCTGGAATACGCACCGAGCGTGCTGACCATTACACCAAGAAGGCAGGAGAAATACCTTACAGTCTTAGAATTTGCGCCACTTCAACGAAGAAAATTAAAAATTCATATTTCATTTTTCTTCCCGACACTTTGAGTAAAACAGAGCCGTTAAATGGTTTTCTGTGGCAGAAGCATATTTTAGTAATGCAAATATCTAATTGAGAAAATAATAGTGTGGTTTTAAATAATACATAGAAGACTTGCAAGAAAATCAAGAATGCTTTAGCTTGCCCTTTGTGTCTGAGAATAGCAATTGACCATTATTATGATCACGCCAGTGACACTGAAGATATTTGAGCCATGGCGATGAACGCATCATTATTTGTATATTCTCTTGTAGCCGAAGTATATTTGAAGTTAGTCTTCTGGTATATCTGCGCAAGAGATAATCGCAGAACTGACTTGCTTTTTTTTTCTTTTATAAAATTTTAATCAACATCAATATTGTATTTTCTAATTTGTTTTTAATTATGCAATTATAGTATTGATTTTATAAAAGAAACTAAATTTCTTTTTCTGAATGCTTGCAAATATAATTTATCCTCCTGAGGCTGGAGAAGAAATTTAATATTTTTTAAAATTCAAATTATATATTAATAATGGATTATTTTGGCTTTATCATAGAAAACACATACATCCTACGCTCGGTAATGTGATATTCAACACATAATAAGCAGATTTAATAATACTAGTATTAAAAATTTTAAAAAGCAATTTAAAAATACTACTGAAATATACATGCGTATTTTCTTAAATGAAGCATACAACAAAATTAATAAAAAAACTATAGGAAGCGCAGAGTTAATAAGAGTAAAAAGTACCAAAATTAACAAGAAGAATAGAAAGCACCAAAGTCTAATTTCATGCAACATTCAAACAGAAAGAAAAATTGACGCAAAATTAATCTTCTACATGGAAGGCAGAAAGGATAAAAATAACCAGTTAACCTATACATGTAACAATTTTTTTTAAAATTTAAGGGAAAAAAATTAAAAAAATCAAATTTCGTTGCAGTTCTGAGGGCAGGTTTTGAATGGTGTGAAACGTATGTGTTAATGTAGAGGTAGACGATAATATTTAACACAATATTTCAAGCTTTTCGAAATTTTGAATTTTTGTTCAGTTTGTATCCTCATTTATGGACAGAAGTTGTCTAAAATAACAGAAATAATGTGCTCAAATAACAATTTTCTTTGCTATTGATTACTCAAAAACCCATAAAAGTGGTCATCACCTTTTTTGTGCGATTATTTTACACTCTCATGATCGTGTAAAATTGTAAATTATAGTTTAGTTTTTGAAACTCAGTTAGCAAAGAAGATAATTCAGTGACCTAAATGAGTTCCAAGGAGGTCTGATTGTAGATGGCTGACTCGTTGGTGCATTTTTCAATTGTTAATTTATTTGAAGATACTGTATCTACATGACAGCATATACACTCACGTTTGTGAAAATTGCAACACCAAGAAGGAATCATCATAATTGAATGCAATTTAATACACAGTTGAGTGGTTGTGGTACAAATAAATGATTAAATGTTCAAAGCAAATAAACAAGAACAAGAGATCAGAATCAGTATTTTGTGTGGCCACCACGCGCCGCAATAAGTGCTGCTACACGACATGGCATGGAGTCAAACAAAGTTTGAATGTCTGACTGAGGAAGAGCATTCCATATCGTTTGTACGCGTACCCAAAGTTCGTCTGCAGACGCAACAGGACGAGGATCACGAGCAAGACGCCGACCAATGACATCCCACACATGTTCAATTGGCGACATATCCGGGGAACACGCAGGCCAAGGAAGAAGCTGTACCTGCTGCGCTGCAAAGAAGGATTTAACAATCCGAGCAGTATGAGGGCGGGCATTGTCCTGTTGAAATACAGCGCCTGGCAAGCTTTGAAGGAAGGGAACAGCTTCGGGCTGTAGAACTTCACGGATATACCGGTTGCTGTTCAGATTGCCCACAATTCGTAGCAATTGAGATCGTCTATGATATGCTATGGCGCCCCAGACCATAACTCCGGGTGTTCGTCCACTGTGGCGTTCGATAATGCACTCCGGAAGGTGGCGTTCACCGGCATAGCGTCTGACACGAATGCGGCCATCATGGTACCACAAATTAAAGCGGGATTCGTCAGAAAACACGACATGCTGCCAATCAGCACGCCAGTCTCTATGCTGATTGGCCCATTGTAGCCGCAGGCGGCGATGGTCGTGCGTTAGGGGGATCCTGTATAAAGGAGTCCGTGCGCGCAGTCCACACTGCAGCAGACGTCTACGAATTGATGAAGCACACAATGAAACACCTGTAGCTATTGACCACAGTGCTGCCAATTGTCTAGAGGAAGCTGTACGGTCCGTCCGCGCCATGCGGACCAGGTGTCTATCATCGCGAGCTGACGTCACATTTCGGGGTCCACTCCCGGATTTCCGAGTTGTCCGACACTCGTCCGTCCACTGCTTCCAAACGCGCATCACTGTGCTGCTGTTACGCTGCACACGAGAGGCTACTGCACGATACGACAATCCAGCTTCACGAAGGCCGATGATTCTCCCTCGTTCAAACTCTGTAAGTTGTTCAAATCTCGCTCTCTTTCGTCGACGAGGCATAAGTACAGATTGAGTTAACGTTTACCACTAGCAGATAACCACTGATAACCATACACGCCTCGCTACAGCCGTCTATTTATTCGGATCCATCAGCCGTTCAGAGGGCGCTGCTCAGCATACGCATGCGCTACGGATTTGCAATTCTAATCATTTGCATATCATGCGCTACTTTGCATTTCCTGAAAATTTCAGCTCACTCGCGTAAGTCCTTCATGGTGTTGCAATTTTCACAAACGTGAGTGTAATATTCTTTGCAAAACATTGTTTGCAAGACACAGTTATGGGAGGAAAACGAAACTTACTGACACAGCCAAAAGAACATCAAAGAGGATTGTTATATCAAAAAGAAAATCTGATGCGAACTAGGGGATTGCTGAGTTTAATGTGCATTTACAGAATCAATTTCCGACCCATGCAATACGAAGGGAGTTGCATAAGCGCAAATATTTACAGCAGATCTAGTATTTCAAATCTTCTTGCTCCACAAAGGAATACAAAACAGAGATTATAGTGGTATGAGGAACATAAAGCGGGGAATGTTGATCAACGGAAGTAAATGCTGTTTTCATATGTGTCAAAAACATCACACTCTTACTTCTAGTAGCAGAAGCATACTGTCTACTTCCTACAGTAAAACATGGCTATAGTTATGCTTTCGCATTTATATCGCGGTTTGCAGCAGATCTAGTTATGTCTTTATGAGAAAGAAGAACCCTCTTTATCTACATAACCATTTTAAGCGACCAAGTCTATTCAGAGGCGCACACATTGTTTCTTCCGGATGCCTGCATCTTTAAACATAGTAATTCAATCATTTATTGCAATTACATAGTTCAGTCTTAGTTTTAAGAACGTGAAGATGATGTTATATATTTTACTAGGCCTGCATAATCACCAGACTTAAATATAATTGAACCACTGTGGTCTGTGCTGGAATATAATGTGAGATGCCATTTTTCTCGCCCCCCCAGCTTTTATAGAGTTGAAGTAAATCGATAGAAAATTGGTACAAAATATTTGTTACTACCATTGGGAACTTGTATGACTTCATTCCAATAATATTCCATCACTTTCAGGATTTTGAAGTTTTTCTTCCAGTCTATTAGGTACGTAGTTCTTTATAATTTTAAATATTTCCATTATTTAGGACAACTCCTGTATTTTCTCATGCAATGAAAACAGACAAAATATTATTTTAAAGGAATTATTCTTCCGAAAGTAATGGCATAATATTTATATTTCTTGATGAATGTGGACCATGTGCCATTATCCATTGAAATGCATGAAGACATTTTATGAAATCAGCATCAGTTTAACTTTGGATTTTGCTGCATTTGGAATACATAACTTAAATTTAAGTTTATTTAATTTAGGACTTGACAAAGCAAAATGTTTTTATCTTCTGAGAAAAGAAAGAAGGAAATCAGCAGTTGTGAGGTTTTACTTATTTAATTATAAAGTTCTGGCTTGGAACCCCACGAACACTAACAAGCGAATAATCGCTTAAGTGTAGGAACAAAACACGTAAGATTTAAGAAGGGTTCAATACCCTTTATTTTTCAGAATATTTACAATCAGTTCCTACTTGGAACTTTACACAAAGCCTCCACTCGGGTTTGAACTTAAATAATAATGACTTTAAACTAAAATAGCTTAACTAAGCTATCTTAAAGGTATAGCCGAAGCTATCAGAAATCTAATTAGTTGGTCCTTAAGTATTAATTTAATCGGCGAAGCCAAGCAAGGGGCTAAGGGATGGCCGAGCGTAGTAACTAAGAGAGAACGTAGCCAAAGGCAAACGCGCGCTAGTCAGGGAATCAGACTCTCTCTCTCTCGAAGTCGGTAAAACATCGACTTAAATAGCACTCTTACTCATTTGCATTTACTGCGTTTCTGAAATTACATTCTGGCAGGAAATTGTAAGCTGAAATTAGAATAATATAGGAAAGATACAAAACTTAAAATAACTGTTAATAAACTTAGGATAAACCTCATACAGTAATACACATAATAGGCATATCTAAGTGAAAGCAATTCATTATCATTTACAGCATACTTTGGTGTCTTCTTTCATGCATACAAGTAATATCACAACCTGTTTTACTGCAATATTAAAGACATTTAATAATGGAAAATAAATTTAGGAAATAAGTCTTGGAAATTTTCAGGCTGAAATTGAATTCGTATATTGTATAGGAGCTAAATAAGTGGCATGCATAAATATTATAGTACTAATTTATTCTAATTCTGAAACAATAATGTAATATAGTTCATATTTTTGTATTCGATATTTGTCACATTTAAAAACTGTTATTCTAGAATCACAAAAGGAAAATTATAAAAAGGAAATCTATCTAAACAAGGAATCTAACTTATACTAAGTGTCTGTAAATTAAAAAAGAGGCTAATCAAAAAAGTGAACATCATGCTTTTGGACTGCGTCTATAAGCAAGTAAGGATCTACAAATTGCTCTTTTTCGTGCATGCTTGAAAATTACCTCCTGAGTAGATGATCACACAAAGGGATTAAAACATGGAAAAAGAAAGCAAATAGAAAATTCATTATCATAAGGTACTTATAAAACACCAAAGCAGGCAAAGCAACACATGAATTTCCAACAATGAATCATAATTAGTAGGAGAAGTGAAAATTAAACATTTTAAAATTTATCCCAGTGAAAATATATTAAAGAATACCTTACATTCGCTTATTTTTCTATTTGAATAAATATTATTAATCAGGTCATTAACATCTAAATGTAACAGCATACTAACTTTCAACACGAAAGGCGAACTGAAATTAAGCATTCAATATGCACTTGTGGTAAAATGCTACATGTTGCCTAAAATGCGGTAAATATTACGTAATAGGTACACTTACCGCTCCAAATTTATGCAAAACCAAGTACTGCTCAGCTGAAGGATTCATTCCAACACTTTGGAGTTTCCAGTTCATAATCTGCAATAAATAATAGGATATTTTGTTTAAAAATATTAGAGTAAGCTACCTATGTGTTCATAGACAACGATGAGTTAAATTAAAATATGCAGCTTTTAGTAATAAAGACTGACGCTTGCTGGTTGATTCCGTTTCAAGTGTTACGATTACTTACATTTAAAACGCTAATATTCTTCTGCAAATTTCAAATTTTAAATACATTTCAGATTTTAGTGCTAATTTTCTACAGATGTTCAAATACGACATTTAAAATGCTGATGTTAGTTTAATGATTAAAATTTTAAATGAGAAGTTAAGATTAAGACATTTGAAATAAATAGATTGTTTTGTTTCATCTCTGAAAAGGGAGGAAAGCAACACCAGTCAAAGAAGAATACATAGTCAACACCTTCGAAATACATGCTGACAAGGATTTGAATACATTAACTCAATTATCTTTCCGAACAACATTTAGTAAAATGCTTTATGCGTTTGAAGAAACTCTGACTTTTGGCCACACATCTTTAGGAAACAAAACTTGCAGTCATTCTGTTAAACTTCATCACATTCAGTATAAAATCAACGGTCAAAGACACGTAACAACGGTCGACTACTTGCCGCCCAGATGGAAAATTGGATAGTGATAATGACTACAGTACCAAAGGGCTCGGGTTCGTATTCCGGAGAAAGCGGGGATGTAATTTGTCGGTTATTTCATAGGAGGCAGCTTCGGCTTACTTATTTGGTTCCACAATAGTAAAGTGTCCACCGCTTCCGGCCTTAGTAGTGGCCAAGGCTTATAATAGATTTTTTTTTTAGTTTAAACTATAGGATATTTTTACTTTTTGAAGAACAAAATCAGTGTATGATTCTCTCAGAGTTTCTGAAATCAAAATCAATGAGAATTTAAGGCTAATTTTTGAACCACAGTAAAACTGTTTATTTCGAGCCGCCCTCTTGCAGCACACTTGCGTATTTAGACTAATGCCGTTCTGAGTTATTTTTTGTATATTACTAAGTGTTTATATTCCTTTAATTAGCATTCAAGAAAAAAGTTATTAAAGCATTAGCTAATCATCTTACCTTGTCTTTGAAATATTCCATCATACCAACACCAGTCGCAACACAATGAATCAAAATGAGGCCTAACACTCGAGTAGAATGGGCCAACTGAAAAAAAGAAAGTAGAACGTGACTTCTCTGAGCCTTTCATATTTCACTAGAAAATTAATGCATGGACACAAAATTAATTCAGGGGTTACCAAAGTTTATATCCGAATTCACATGTAGTTCAATGAACTTTAGTAAAGGCAAACTTAAAAAAAAGAGAGAGTTTTTGACTTTAGGAAGAATAGATCAAAAGATATTTTTGAAGATTTTTTAAGAGTACTATCTCACATTAATATTACAAATAATAAATACATTCACTATAAGCAGAGAAACATTTATGCGGCATCATTGTATGAAAGTTTTCATACGTAACTTAGGTGGATTATAATTTACGGACGATATTGAGAAACAAGAAAACATAATTTTAACTGCCAAAAGACATTATAGTGGATAAGTTTGCTTAATATAGTTGAATATAGATTCTTTCCCAATTTTTAATTTAATTTTTGCTTGAAAAAAATATGTGATAGCTTCTTTAGAAATCCTTCTTTCCACAATATTGCACCTTGAAGATTTTACTTATTTTTAATTGTTCTAATTCATGATCCCCTAATGCAATTTTTACAGAAACGTTTTCAACTGACTAACAAATTCTTTTCGAGAAAGAATTTTCTTTAAAATGCATAGCTCCCAAATTAAAATGTAATGTATTTACCATCACCTTAATTTTTGAATTTCATTTTAGTATTTTAAAGCATATAAATACTCTTTCAAATATTTGATTAAATGTTTTCTTCAATATGTACAACCAAACCTTCAAACCTTTCTAAATGAAATTCATATTTCATTTATAAATTGAATTTCTAAATGAAATACGAAATCTCTGTTCAGACAGCCGGAAACGCAGCTTTATACGATATACAGTGCTTCACGTGTTTAGTCACTAGTTGGCATGTGTTCTTATAAATCTCCTCCTTTATGCAGTCATTCTAATGAAGTTCAAAAGTTTTTTTTTTAGTTTCCCCTTTCAGTTTCTCATCTTTCACTTTCCGAAGATTAATCAGGAATACGGACCAGTTTCCTTAGAAAGTCCCCCACGAAGATATTTCTCTGCTTTGCCACAGCCTCAGCGTGCTTTGCCATAGTCAAAAACCAAACGAAATCAAACTGGATATTAATTTTTTGTACCTTTTGTGCAGTGTGTTCTTAATTATTTTCTTATTATACCCCCTCATACTGACAAAGTATTGAAAACTAAAATTTCTATCCCCTTTGTTAAAACAGGAAAATGATGCACGGAATCTACAAAGTTTTTTTCATTAAGTTCGTACAAAATGCTGAAGAAAATGATAGAAAATTCGTGATAGTTCGTGCTGAAGAAAATGATATTGTTCTCACTTAGGGTTCAGTATACAATACTTGCAGGTTTATACAAAACTTAGCGTACTCATACAACTGCTCGACTCCTTCGTAGAAATCATCTATTATATCGCTGGTTACTATTTTCTGAATCTCTTCAAAACTATTAAAGTAGTGACTTTAGGGAAGAGTAAAGTATTAAAGTAGTGACTTTAGGGAAGAGTAAAGTATTAAAGTAGTGACTTTAGGGAAGAGTAAAGTATTAAAGTAGTGACTTTAGGGAAGAGTAAAGTATTAAAGTGACTTTAGGGAAGAGTAAAGTATTAAAGTAGTGACTTTAGGGAAGAGTAAAGTATTAAAGTAGTGACTTTAAACTTCACTTTAGGGAAGAGAAAATTGTCTGCAGGGGACAAATCTGGTGATAAGGAGGTTGGTTGGATATTGTGACACTTTTCCATGCTAAATTGTTTATTAGAATAGAATTGTGAGACGGCTAGTAGGCAGTCGTGTAGTAGAAACCAGTTATTTGATTGAGCTTTTTCAAGTCTAACGCGCCGAATTCCTTTCGGAAGCCTAATCCATTCTGTCATTGCAAAATATAGAATTCCCCATCTCTCGCTCAAGATCAAGTTCCTTGTCAGTTAGCCATTTCCAATTAAAAAGTCACCGAGGTGATATTTCTTAAATTTTGTTCTGTGAAAAAAGTTCTGTGACAACGGTTAAGAACTCAAGAAGATTTGTCTCAGAATCATGAGCAAAGTGCTAAGTTTCATCTCCATTTGCAATTTGAAAAAACTTACGTTTAATGATTGCAGTTTGAATTAGACTACAACATACAAAAAATCGATCTTCTTTCTGTATTGTACCCAACGGGTGAGGGACAAAAGGAGAGCAAGAATTTCATTTTCCAAAATCTTTCATGAAACTTTTTTGAGAATACTGATTCTAAGCTTATCAGCTGTAACAAGAGCTATGTGACAGTCTATCTGTAACAGTTCGTTTTAGCTGTTCTGATCCGTTACAGAGAGCAAAGAGAGGCCACTTCTGGGTTCGTCATCATCTTCGCGTCCATCATGACATCATACGTAACAACTAAAAACAACGGTGCTAAATGTTTGACCCTCATATGCTTTACGCAGCATTTCAGATTTGTCCTTCTCTCACTTCCGCTTTACATCAAATCTATAACAGTAGCTACTCACTATCAGAACAAATGACAAACTGCATAGAAAATTATGTTTATCAGAAGACCACCTTTTGTAAAAAGCTAGTTGAGATATCATCGAAATAAATGCTGGTGATTATCATTCTATTTAAGGTCTACTAGAAAATGTGGATGTGATTCATACACGATGAAGTGACTATTTATATTGAAGTGACTATCTATATTGCATGGAATATTTGAGAGCATCTTAATTTCAAACAAGGCAGCTGACAAGGTGGCGTTATTACATAACCTTTCCCTCTTCTCTAACATAAACACTTTCATATTTTAAGATCATCTGAAAGCTGAAGGTTATATTAATCCCATTGCTATTCTAGATGAACTCCAACAGTAGACTGATGTATCTGTCAAATATATCAGCAAACCGTTGGACTTACTGAATCTGTAAGCCAGTCTGTGGTTCGAAAATGTTTAGCTTATGTTAGTACTGCTAGTTCTGATTTCAAATTATTGGGATGCACATGCTTAAAACAGAGTCTTAATACGCCAAATACATATATACTCCAACTGCTAACAGTAGAGTATACAACTGAACAAGAATATGACAAATTTCTAACAATTAATGATCGAAAATGCAGATGATCAAATACAACAGAAATAAATAAATAAATGCAAAATAGAAAAATGAAATAAATAAATAAAGAGATAAAAAACAACAATAAAGAAATAAGTCATATAAAATGAATGAATGTGTATATACAGCAATGCAGTTACATAAAAATACAGTAGTGAGTTTGTCATATTGCCAGCAATTAAACAAAACTCAGTTTTAAAAAAACAACTTAATTAATATGGCACAGGTGTGGAGCAGTAGTTTTGTCATGAGGCATGTTGGGCTTTCTTAACGTTGCACTAATAAGCAACCATATGCTTCTTCAAAATTATGGCTACGACAGCTCTTTCTTCGGGAACGCAGCATTTTTGCATTTAGCGCCTTGGGGCGTGTTTTCAATCTACGTTTGGCTGCCAGCTGATTGTACCACCAGGGTGTTTTACTGAGATAACATTTTTGCGGAGTTTTAATTTTGGTCGCACACGGAGGTAAAGGTATTTATAAGACTATCGTGGATTTTGCCTAATTCTAATACAATTTTTCAGTTGTTGCACTGTGCTACCAAGCTTTGCACATGGGGAGCTAGAGCCTTCCCGAAGCGGCGGAGATAATGAATTTCGTCTTCCATCTAGTTTTAATGACTTGTGAATCTATTGTAATGAAATTTGTATACATGTAAATAATTTTATGAAATTATATGTAAAATTGTATTCCCTTTTGTATAATGTAGGATGAAAATATGAAAGAAGAAGCTTTGCCGGAAAAATAAGCATACAGAGGCAAGTTTATTTAACAGTGAGTAAATGGATATCTCGCTAAATTGGCGACATATCACCAACCTGGCGATGGTTTTAGTGACTAATTAAAATTAATTAATTAATAGCTCTTTAAAAGTCGCCAGAGCTGGCGACCATTTGGCGATATTTCGGTTCGGTGTCTGTGCAACTATAACTCATCTGTATTGTAACTGATCCTTATATTTAGCTGTAGCCATATCCGGTCCTTAGATGTAACAGTAATTTCGATGCCCCAGTAATTTCGAGAAATGGAAAGTACTAGAGATTTCTCGGCGGCCGCATGAAAACTTTGTAAGACCGGAGACAGCATCTGCTCTCAGTAGTGGCTTAGTTCAGTGTATGTTCGGAGTATCGAAATATTTCCAGGTGAACTTTGCTCTTTAGATGCGCTTTGCATTGCGCTACGCATAACGCTTTTAGTAGTCTGAAGTGTAACTACTGATTGTATTCTATGATATTGTGAAGAGCTGTACGAATATTTTTGTGGAAAGTTCCACAACTGTGGAGTGTTTTTGGTAAAATAATTTCATCAAGCTATCGTCGGTTCTGTGTGCATTCAGTTTACTGCGAACCCGTACACACGCAACGTTTCAAACTTGGTCTCACACTGAGTGCAATGTATTTATAAGGCTATCCTGGATCTCGTCTAACTCTAATACATTTTAGCAGTTGCTGCACTGTGCTATCAGGCTTTTCACATGTGGAGTTTCAGCAATGCCGAAGCGGTAGAGCTCAATGAATTTCGCCTTCACCTAGTTTAAGCTATTTGATGTGAATCTATGTATAATCCGAGCTCAATAAAACGATTATCATTGAGCGAAGGGCATTGATTGACTGTCCAGTCATGAGTTGAACAATAAATGGTAGGTTTAGCTAAACTTATGCATGGTCAACCTTGCGTTCTTTTAGTCAAGAAGGTTCAGGGACTATCGCTTAATTTACACTAGTTTCCAAAACTTAAGCAAAAATTACAAAAATACCGATAACTTATCCAAAAATAAGCCAATCCGTATAAAATTTGACTATGTTGTCAAATAAGAGTTGCTGAGTAAAACTGCAGTATGCAAATTAATAGCGCTGCAATCGAAATGCGCACTTTAGGAGGAGCATAAAATTAAACGTTTTAGAGAAAGCCTGTATATTTCGATGTGATACTGAGATAAGAAATCCAGGACAGCCACTTTATAACAATGACCTCCAGACATTATTTGCCCGAAGAACTGCGATGGAAAGCTATTGGGAGACTAAAGGCAGGACAAAGTCAGACAGAAATAGACAGATGGCTAAATGTGAGTCCTTCTGTGGTTAGAAGACTTTGGCAGCAATTTGAAACCACAGATTCCGCCTCTAGGCGGTTCAGTGAAGGACGGCCAACCGTTACGAGAAGCGCTGATGACCGATAGTTGTTGTTATGCGCACGAAGGAATAGAGCCGTTTCTCCCGCTCAACTGAAATCCTCCCTTGCTGCACTCACCAGAATGATATCAACGTCAACTGCGCGTAGAAGGCTTCACGAAGCGGGACTGTACGCGAGGCGACTATCCATTTGCTTTCCGCTCACATCACGTCATGAAGGGAACGTTTGAGGTGGGTACGTCAGCATATCCACTGGATGGCTGATCAGTGGAGAGTTGTTCTCTTTACGGATGAGTCCAGGTTTAGCTCCAAATCGATAGTAGGCATTATTTGATTTGGAGGAGACATGAAATCCGTTACCATCCATCAAATATTCGTGAAAGAGGTGCATACGGAAGAGGCAGTGTGTGTGTTTTAGGTGGTATTTTCTCGGATGGACGCACAGGCCTCTATGTCTTTCCACTTGGTAATGTGGTCTTTTTAATTCCCACGTAGTCTTTCCGTCAATACTGAGGCCTATAGATATGACATCGTTGATGCTTATGTGCACCTTTACGCCGGGGAAATAATGCTGGGGATGATGATTTCGTGTTACAGAATGACAATGCTAGACCGCACAGGACTTGCATCGTGGATGACTAACTTCAGCAGCAAACACTTTAGCACATAAAACGACCAGCTCGATTACTGGACCTGAATCCTATAGAGCATACCTGGGATGCTTTAGGAAGACGTATAGCTGCTCTCAATCCTCCTTTCAAATTCTTGCCACGCTTACAGCTGCTTTGCAAGAGCATGGCCTCTCACTTCTTACGGAACTGATAGATCTTATAATTAATAATATTATACATCGCTGTATGTGCTGCTTCTAGGGGATATCGAACTCCATATTGAAAGCAATTTTCCCATACCAACTGACATCCGATTTGTTCATTTTATACAGACACTAATTTTTATAACATCATAATTATCTGGTAATTTCTTTTCATGTAATTTTATACCTTACTATGTGTTGTATACTATGGTTCAGTTTCATTAAATTCTATATGTAACTTTTTGAGTTATCATCATTTTTGCAATTTTTTCTTAATTATTGATAACGAGTGTAATTATAATTATGTTATTGGATGTAATAAAATTAAGCAATGGTATTGCTCGTCGATTTTCTGCTGGGGTACCCCAAAGCGGACTGACAGCGTTGAAATCGCTTGCAATTATCCTGTCTTTTGTGGAAAAAGTCAATATGTGTTCGAGTTCTGTGAGTGCTGACGTGATAAGAGAGAACTATATACACTTGCCTCGAGTAGGCAGCCATTGAGACCCTCAAATTATACAGCTACGGCATAATAAACAGCTACCATATAATAAAAGACGATTAAGCGCACCGTTATACAAGATGGCCACTAAATGGCTAGTCATTTGAAAGGTATGTGGGGTTTTACTTATTTAATTCTAAAGTTCTAACTTAGAACCCCACGAACACTAACAAGCGAATAATCGCTTAGTGTGTGAACAAAACACGTAAGACTTAAGGAGAGTTCACAACCCTTTATTTTTCCCTATATTTACAAACAGTTCCTACTTCGAACTTTACACAAAGCCTCCACTCGGGCTTGAACTTAATGATAACTTAAACTAAACTAGTAGTTTAACTAAGCTATCTGAAAGGTATAGCCGAAGCTATCAGAAATCTAACTAGTTGGCCCCTAAGTATTAATTAAATCGGCGAATCCAAGCAAGGGCCTAAGGTATGGCCGAGCGTAGTAACTAAAAGAGAAATTAGCCAAAGACAAACGCGCAGTAGTCAGGGAATCAGACTCTCTCTCTAGAAGTCGTGAAGTATCGACTTAAATAGTACTCTTTCTCATTTGCATTTACTGCGTTTCTGAAATTATATTCTGGAAGGAAATTGTAAACTGAAATTAGAATAAGATAGGAAAGGTATAAAACTTAAAATAACTGTTAATAAACTTAGGATAAACCTTACGTAACCTTAGGTCTTTCCCCACCAGAATTTAACTACTCGAAGAATAAGGTCTTTAAGAGTGTAAATTCTACACAAAAGGACTTTTTCATCAAAGTTTTCAACTTGTAGCTAGAGCTCTTTCGTGAATTCATCATTAAAACTTTTTCTGTTTAGGGCCAACTTTACACAAATATCTAAAACTGGATTAAAACTAAAAAAAATACACATTCACAATTTGAGTAGGTTTTACATCCATCTATTTCATCTTTTCTTTCAATCAGACGTCAGTCTTGACCTTCCAGTCCTCTGGAAGGAAAAAGTATTAGTTCTATTCATAACAGTTTTCATGTGTTATCAATACTCTTTCTTGAAATTATTTTGGCCCTCAAACTTTTTCATTCACAAGAAACTTTAATTCTTCTTCCCCCTATGCGCTCCAGAAATTGTTCTGAGTGAGACGAAGTTTTTATGTTGTATTTCCGCGAAGACATACTACCGCTATGCAACCGCTACGATTTGTTATAAACTCGACTTTCCAGACCTTAGAAAACTCCTTAAACACAAAACTAGACTTGTCTTAAAATAGAGCTTCATTTTAAAATTCTTAAGTGAAGCCTGGAGAGCCTAACTTAAGCACATTTAATCTACACTTTCATTCAATTCATCTTTTATACAAAGTATTTTACAGTCATGCTTGACCAAAACTTACATTTGTACAAGTTTAACTTTTACAATAGTTTAAAAGCTGACATTAGCAATTCAACATTCAATAGAACATATTAACACGCAATACTTTAAAATTCAGTTTACATCATTCGTTATAGTTGCTACACAAAATTCACAAAGCTTGGTTACAATCTTTAAGTTAACACAATTGAAGTCATTCGACTAAACATACTCACAAATTAGTTTCTCGCATCTTGAGAATACTAAAAAGAAAGTATTTACAAAATTAATTTTCGCCAACTTGCGAATTTAAAAAATCTTTTCTGTTTAACAGATAGTTACAACTACATTCTTTCAAACTTGCGAATTAAATTTCTTGCTTTAAACACTATTTAGCAACTTAAAGCACATGACATAAATCGAACTTTCAATACAAAATAGAAAACAAGAAAAATTTTCACTTATCTTTTTGGTTTCTATACGTCTGCATTCTCTTGCGCAGAATTCTTGCCATGTCAGCGATTTCAAACTTCGGACCCTCAGTCGTCTCCGGCGGCTGGTATTCGCTTCCGGACATTCTTTCCTTTTCATTCCTCGGGGGCGTTAAATCGGGCAGCTTTTCTTGTTGGCTGAGGATTCTGGAATTCTGGCTTCCTCTTTGCTTTGTAGCTCCCGTACCTTGACTCGGAATCTTTGACAACTCTCTTGGTTTTTCTGGTTTCCTGAAAAGGAATAGATCTTGCGTCGTCGGGTTGTTTTCTTTTCATAGCTCTCGGCTGGCATATTCTTGTGGTTTCTCTCGAGGTAGTTGGCTTCGGTTCTGTAGTTTGCCGTTTTCTTTGCCTATCTTCCAAGGGTGTTTTCCGCTTTCCCATCGGCGCTGACTTCTGTTGAAGAGGAGCTTTTCTCTGTTTCATATTCTTCATTTTGGCGGCGCGTGAACCTTGTTGCTGCTGCATTCGTTTCGCAATCCTTTCTTCAGAATTATTGGCTTTTGTTTTTGTTGCTGGGGGATCTTTGGTGGGCGACGGCGAAATCCATGTTCTTGGCGCATTCCCAGGCTCCTGCAATAAATTTCTTAGAACTTGAAAATCGTACGACTGTAGTATGGTTTCAACTGGTCGATGTTAGCAATAGTTTGTTGTCCATTTTCTGCTTTTAAGTAAATCGTAGAAAATTTAAGTTCTCTATGATAAAAGGGCCCCCAAACCTGGGCTCAAATTTAGCTACCCTATATTCGGGTGCAAATGACAAGGAGTGCTTTAATTTTAGCACTTTCTGGCCTAAGGTATATTCTACATCGCGTCTCTTTCTATCATAATATAATTTTCGTTTCGACCTCGCCGCATCAGAACTTTTAATAGCCTCATTAAAAGTCTTCCTGTCTTTGTTGAACGAAAAATAGCTTATCCAGAGGCGTTAAAATTTTCCTTCCTAGGAATAATTCTGCGGGTGTTTTTTGTGTAGTGTCATGCTTTGCTGTTCTCAAGGCAAAGCCTAATTCATTGACGCAGCTGTCCCAACGGTCAAGATAATTCTTAACATATCCCCGAATAATTTTAACTATATTTTTATTTACGCGTTTCGCAATATTTGATTGCTGTCTATAAGGTACCATTTTTAGATGGCGTATGCCAAGGCCTGTGCACAGGTTTTCAAATAAATTACTTACGAATTGCCTACCATTATCTGCTATTACTTTTACTGGGACCCCGTATTTTAAAATATATTTATTTAGAAACGAGTCTGCTACTATTTTTGATCAAGCCCGTTTAAGGGTAATTATTTCCGCCCATTTTGAGAAATGATACACGAGGATTAACAAGTGTCTGTTTTTATTAATCTTTCTTCTAGGGTAGGGACCAAGCAAATCAATGACAACCAATTCATTTGGGAAAGCGGTTTTTATGCTATTTAAGTACCCGGCCGTGTTGTAATTAACATCGTTAATTAATTGACACAAGTGACATGACCTGACATACGCCGTCACAACTTTTTATAACTGCGGAAAATACACCGCTTCGCGGACCTTTTGCAGGGTTTTCCTAACACCAAGATGGGCTCTTAATTTCGAGTCATGGCCCTCTAGAATACTTAAGCGTAGACTCATTCGGACTACCGGCCACAATTTTTGATTATCGTTGGTTGTTGTCGCGTAAAAGAGCAATTTAGCTATAATTTCATAATGGGCCGTCCTATTGCGAATAGCCGTTAAGTCTACATGTTCAAAATTTTCGGGATCTTCCAAGTAAACGTAAATGGCCTTAAATTCTGGGTCCGTTTTTAGCTCGGCGATTATTGTTTCCCGGGATTCAATTATTTTCGCAGTTAGCATCGTACATTTAATTGTATTTCCGTATTCATCGATCTTAATCTTTGAAAGTGCATCTGCAACTACATTTGCTTTCCCCGGCGTGTGTTTTATTATTAAAATAAATTTTTCCAATTTTAGTGTCCAACGTATGAGCCGAGGCGAAATATATTTTTCCGGAGTATAGGTGACCAACTGCCGCGTGATCTGAATATACAGTTATTGATGCATTCCCAAAGAACACCCGAAATTTTTGTACCGATAGTAGGACCGCGAGTTTCCCACTCAGTTGCAGTATAATTTCGCTGAGTTTGGTTAAGCGTCTTGCTAAAAAAGCTATTGTCTGCCCATTTTGGGAAAGAACGACGCCAATTGTGTAGACTGATGCGTCTGCTGCAATCTTCAAATTATGATCCCCTTCCGGGAATTTAAGAGATAAATGGCTGTACTTTTGCCCAAGACTGGCCTTAAAACAATATCCATAACTTTTTGAAATGTAGCCGGAGCTCCGCTTAAGCCAAACGGCATTCTCAAAAAGGCATACACTCCTGACTTTGTAATAAAAGCTGCCTTTTCGACATCCTCGGGTTTTACTGCAATTTGAAAATAGCCTGACGTCAGGTCTAAGGTTGTCATATATTTAGTTGAACGAATTTTTCTTATAATTTCATCTATTATCGGGAGGGCATATGTGGGGTATTTCGTTATGCTATTTAATTGTCTGTAGTCAACTGCGAATCTCCACGCGTTAGGATCTGCGGGTGGCAGTCCATTCTTCTTTCTACATAAAACTACAGGACTGGCATAGGGGCTAGTACTTGGCGTAATTATCTTGTTCTCGAGCATTTTCTTAATGTGTTGATCGAGAATGTCTTCCTTCACTCGATCATACATGTATGGCTTAGACCAAACTGGGGGCTCATTACCAGTATCAATGGTGTGCGAGACAATCTGGGAGAAGCCAGGTTTTTCGTCGAATAATTTGGCAAAATTTTTTACCAGTACTTGACTTTTGTCTTTGTCTCCTTCGAGGTGATGCAGCTCAAGTTCTGGCATCTCGGCTTGTTCAGCTTCCACTTTATCCGTCTTGATCTGTAAGGTAGAATCTTTGAAATTAATTTTTGGGCTAGCTGCGCGTAAGAAATCAACCCCCAATATGACTGCGGTTAATAAATTCTGTTACAACCGAAAACATCGCGGACCAAAACGTCGAGGAGAAAACAACGCAAGGCGAAAACGTCGTGGTACAGAACATCGTGGGAGAAAATAAAGCAAAGAGAAAACATCGCAGTTCTAAAACATCGTGGTACAAAATATCGTCGTCGAAAATAAAGCGGTTCAAAAACTTCGCAGTTTAAAAACATCGTCGTCGAAAATATCGTGGCAAAAAATAAAGTACCTACAAATTATCGCACGACGATAACATCGCAGACATGCGTTTTTAAGGCTTTAATAATTGTTAATGGATATTCTCATAATGATTTATTAGAGCAAGGTGGAAAAAAGGATAATTTTTACTTTCATATTTTTTAAAAACTAATAAATTTTAAAAAACAAGAAATATAAACAAAACAAGAAATAATTTTCACTATAAGAGTATCAGATTAACAAAAATGAAGGAAATAATATCATAATTAACTTAGCAATTTTTTTATAGATAAGTTCATACAGTTACTTATCTTTCTTTTTCTATTCTTTTTTAGATTATACTTTTCAGGAAAAATTACCAGTAAAACTTTATAAAAATTATTTCTTAATGACCTTTGTTATTTAACTATGCCAGTTTAAAATTAAGTGCTATAAGTTGCGTTAATTTTCTATGCTTAAGTTTCCATTTTATATTTTCATCAAGTATGTATTAGTTAATAAAAAATATGAAAGGGAAAATTATCCTTCTTTCCATCTCGCGTTCACAAATCCTTATGCGAGGTTTTACAATTATTAAACAATCATTAAATTTTACTATTACTAAAGCCTGAAAAACGCATCTCTGCGATGTTATCGTCATGCGATGATTTGCAGGTACTTTTTTTTTTACCACAATATTTTCGAAGGCGATGTTTTTAACCTGCGAAATTTTTGAACCACTTTATTTTCTACGACAATGTTTTGTACCACGATGTTTTAGAACTGCGATGTTTTCTCTTCGCTTTGTTTTCTCCTACGACGTTTTGTACCACGACGTTTTCGCCTTGCGTTGTTTTCTGCTCGACGTTTTCTTCCGCGATGTTTTTGCCGCGATGTTATCGGCGGACACCATAAATTCTTTACTACAAAAAAATTAATTTTTTGCGTCTCATTTTTTATTTGAACATGCAGCCCCACTTTTCCCAAGCAGACACACTGTTTGCCTTGGGCAGCAATCACGCGTTGTCCCGTTGTCTTAAACAGTCTGTAACGACAAAAATGCTTTTTAAAAAATTCCTGCGACAGGAAGCTGCACTAAGCACCGGTATCCTGTAAGGTGGTCGTAGAAACGTTGTTTAGTAGTATTTGGATTTCTGGCAAGGCCAAATTTTGTACGATTACCGTACTCAGCTTGATTTCTGAGGGATTTACCTTCTCACACGGTGACTTCACCCTCCTTCTAATCGCTGTGACTAGTTTAAATCCTTTTTTAAGTCCCCTTGGTCCAACTGCCTTTTTATTTCCCCACGCTTTGGTCTAACCGGCTTTCCTTCTTTCCCCTCTTGTCGATAGGAATTCTGCTGAGCTTGATGTTTCGTCTGAGCGTGAAACCTCGAGTATTGCGCAAAATTCTTCGCACGCGCGTTTTCGGACGTTCGCCTACTCTGAAATTTGACAGCTAGTTCGAATAAGCTTTCCAGCGTTTGCGGATTTCTCACTTTAAGAAAATCTTGAACTGACGGAAACAACCGCGTTAAAATTATTTCGATGATTTCCTTGTCGGGCCTTTTCCCATATAATAATTTGACAATATGGATCTTCCTTAAGATGAAAGCTGTTAATTCGTCAACATTAGTTCTGATTCCAGTCTTGCGCGGTCTTTCACAACTGGGAATGCTTTCAATACGGAATTTTTAAAATTTTCCCACGTATACGTTTCGGATTCTGGATCCCCAAAACAAATTCTTGCCAATATTCTTGTACCAGCTGAGGGCTTGACCTTTTAAATTCGTCGTAGCGATGATTATTCTCTGTGGCTGGTTGACAGGATATAATGTGAAGTGTAGATCCAGCTGCTCCAGAAAGGTCAATACGGATCTCTTGCGGTCAAAATTTGCTGTTGGCTTCATGGTCTCTCTCATCGTTTCCAAGATAAATCCAAATCCCTCCATGGGGTTTTTTGTGGCTGAGGGTACTGAAAGGTGGGAGGGGTCAACGAGAAATCTTCACTACCCAGCGGCATGGTTCGTTAAGAACAATTTCGGGCGCCAAATGTGGGGTTTTACTTACTTAATTCTAAAGTTCTAACTTAGAACCCCACGAACACTAACAAGCGAATAATTGCTTAAGTGTGCGAACAGAACACGTAAGACTTAAGGAGGGTTTAAAACCCCTTTTACAATCAATTCCTACTTGGAACTTTATAGAAAGCCTCCACTCGGCTAGAACTTAAAATAATAATAATTTTAACTAAATCTAGCTTAATTAAGCTATTTAAAAGGTATAGCCGAAGATATAAGGTATAGCTTCTTGCAGCGGAATTTATACAGTTACTTCGGAAGATTGGCATTTGTGACTTGTGGTTATTAAAGAAACACTATCAAGACTTTGACTGTGCTGAATGAGAATTTTAGCGATGTTTCATGCATCGTGATTCTGAGTTTACAGAGAATGTTTTCTCTGGAAGTCAGTGGTAACTTGGATATAAGAAGGTTGATGCAGTTTTTTGCACTGAACAATATCAACTGGGCATATTAATGCACGTCATATGTGCTGTTCATATATTGAGTTCCGGTGTAATATTTACTTGTCACATTCATAGTAGTCGCTTGTGTTATTCACTTATTTACGGTTCGCTTATAATTCACTTATGTATGGTCTGCCTAATAACTGAAGGTGACGCTGAGAAATACAAATCAGTGTGCAGAATTGGAAATTTATGTGTTCACTAAAAACATGTGCACTTTAATTATACACAAAAAACCATTTTATATCTGATTGGCATTTTGTACCGAAAATACTGGAAGATGGACTAGAAAATATTAAGTTTATTATACCGCCATTCTGCCGCTGTATTTGTGCAGAGAGTTTTTTTTTATATTTATATTTTATTAGCAACTTTCTCAACAGTTTGCCATGTTTATCAAATACTATAATATTCCCCCCATGGTGGGCTCTAACCGTTTATAGGTATTGGCCACTACTAAGGCCGGAAGCGATGGTCTCTGTATTATGAAGGCACCTAACAGGTCGGTTATCGTTGCCTCCTTCGAAGGAATCGACAAATTTCATCCATGCTTTCTCCGGGATTTGAAACCGAGCTCTTCGGTTCGGTGGCAGTCAGAGTTACTTGGCTGCTATGATATCTTACTCGCCTTTCCTGACGGACTACCTGCGCGACGATTACTGATGCCAGCATAGCCTTTTTCAGCTTTTCAGCCTAGACAGCTTCTACAGTGGTAAAGTGGCACATTTTACTTTCCTTCACTTTGCTTCTAGTAATATGCAGAAGATAATTTAAGTATCTTAATATGTCAAGCCCTTGACAGGACTCTCTAAGAAAATGGTAAGAACAGGACTAAGTGTCACCTGCTGTATGCGAGTATACTGACAATGCATCGATGTATTACATTCAGTGTAATAAAAATAGAAGTCTTTATACTGTTTAGCTTCTTAAAAACTGAACAAATTCATGTTAACGAAACATCTTACCAATAAAATAAACAATAGGTTTAAGCATATTATCGTTTTTTATGTACATACACTCACGTTTGTGAAAATTGCAACACCAAGAAGGAATCGTCATAATTGAATGCAATTTAATACACAGTTGAGTGGTAGTGGTACAAATAAATGATTAAATGTTCAAAGCAAACAAACAAGAACAAGAGATCAGAATCAGTATTTTGTGTGGCCACCACGCGCCGCAATAAGTGCTGCTACACGACGTGGCATGGAGTCAAACAAAGTTTGAATGTCTGACTGAGGAAGAGCATTCCATATCGTTTGTACGCGTACCCAAAGTTCGTCTGCAGACGCAACAGGACGAGGATCACGAGCAAGACGCCGACCAATGACATCCCACACATGTTCAATTGGCGACATATCCGGGGAACACGCAGGCCAAGGAAGAAGCTGTACCTGCTGCGCTGCAAAGAAGGATTTAACAATCCGAGCAGTATGAGGGCGGGCATTGTCCTGTTGAAATACAGCGCCTGGCAAGCTTTGAAGGAAGGGAACAGCTTCGGGCTGTAGAACTTCACGGATATACCGGTTGCTGTTCAGATTGCCCACAATTCGTAGCAATTGAGATCGTCTATGATATGCTATGGCGCCCCAGACCATAACTCCGGGTGTTCGTCCACTGTGGCGTTCGATAATGCACTCCGGAAGGTGGCGTTCACCGGCATAGCGTCTGACACGAATGCGGCCATCATGGTACCACAAATTAAAGCGGGATTCGTCAGAAAACACGACATGCTGCCAATCAGCACGCCAGTCTCTATGCTGATTGGCCCATTGTAGCCGCAGGCGGCGATGGTCGTGCGTTAGGGGGATCCTGTATAAAGGAGTCCGTGCGCGCAGTCCACACTGCAGCAGACGTCTACGAATTGATGAAGCACACAATGAAACACCTGTAGCTATTGACCACAGTGCTGCCAATTGTCTAGAGGAAGCTGTACGGTCCGTCCGCGCCATGCGGACCAGGTGTCTATCATCGCGAGCTGACGTCACATTTCGGGGTCCACTCCCGGATTTCCGAGTTGTCCGACACTCGTCCGTCCACTGCTTCCAAACGCGCATCACTGTGCTGCTGTTACGCTGCACACGAGAGGCTACTGCACGATACGACAATCCAGCTTCACGAAGGCCGATGATTCTCCCTCGTTCAAACTCTGTAAGTTGTTCAAATCTCGCTCTCTTTCGTCGACGAGGCATAAGTACAGATTGAGTTAACGTTTACCACTAGCAGATAACCACCGATAACCATACACGCCTCGCTACAGCCGTCTATTTATTTGGATCCATCAGCCGTTCAGAGGGCGCTGCTCAGCATACGCATGCGCTACGGATTTGCAATTCTAATCATTTGCATATCATGCGCTACTTTGCATTTCCTGAAAATTTCAGCTCACTCGCGTAAGTCCTTCATGGTGTTGCAATTTTCACAAACGTGAGTGTATGTATATACATAAAAATTTTTAAGAAAAAGGTGAAAGTGGACTTTAAATGCAAGTTTATAGTTTCTTTCCTATGAAGGTCCCTTTTATATCTCGAAGAAAGCCGCACCCAAAGGTAGTATATATATATATGTTATTGAGAAAGTTGTAGAATTTTCTATTCGTTGTTGAGAGAAAAACTAGAAGACTAGTAGAAAAATCTGCGCGTAGTGCTGCAAAATTTATTCCATCTAATATGGGAAATGAAATATGAGAGAATTACTTAAGGATTGTAATAACCATGATTCCCTACCCATTTCTATTTTTATGAACTTGCAAATTTATAATATACATTTTTGAACAGAAAAAGCAAAAAAAAAAAAGTTAAATTACTAAAAAAACAGTGAAAACCAAAGTTAAACTTTTTATTCAAAGCTCCAAACAGAACTTGTTAAGGGAAAAGTGTTCTGAAGCTTTAAACAAAGTCAATTAACTGAACAACAAATCAAGTTTCATTCCGAACAACTCACTGAGACCTCTATCGTCAATTAGCACTATTATTTTTAATTCTAAGCAAATTTTTTATACAATGCTTCAATAAACCTATACATATTTGAGGCTCTCTTTGAAGTGCTTCTTTCCCCTACTCGTTTTGTTGTCCGAACACAAATAGAAACGAATAATATATTTAATGCCGAAATATATATATATATACACAGTCCAGTCACATTAATGTGACCATCTGTCAAAAGCCAGAATAACCACCTTTCGCAGAGCGGACTGCTGCGAGACGTGCAGGAAGAGAGTCACATAGGTCCCTGAAGGTGTTCTCTGGGATGTTGAGCCATGCCGACTCTAATGCCGTGGCCAGTGCGCTAGATTACGCGGTTGAGGATCCATGGCGCGAACAACTCGATCGAGATGGTTCCACAGATGCTCGATTGGGTTTAAGTCAGGTGAGTTTGCTGGCCAGGGGAGGACGGTAAACTCATCCTGGTGCTCTTCGAACCACGCACGTACACTGGCAGCTGTATGGCACCTCGCATTGTCCTGCTGGAAGATGCCATCATCCTGAGGAAAAACAATGCGCATGTAGGGGTGAACATGGTCCGCAAGGACAGATGCGTACTTGTATTGATCCATTGTGCCTTCCACAATGATCAGTGAACCTAGAGAATGCCAGGAAAACATTCCCCAGACCATAATGCTCCCGCCTCCAGCTTGGACCGTTCCGGCAATGGTTGCAGGGTGGTTCCTTTCAGAGGTTTCACGCCTTATACGCCAACGTCCATCTGTCCGATGGAGCATAAAACGCGATTCATCCGAAAACGCAACCTGTCGCCACTCAGTGGACGTCCAGCTGCTGTACTGGCGTGCAAATTCTAGCCTTCGCCGTCGATGAACAGCAGTCAGCATAGGTGCACGAACCAGGCGTCTGCTTCGGAGGCCCAGACGCAGCAATGTTCGCTGAATAGTACTTTGGGAGACACTTTTGGTAGCCCCTTGGTTCATTTTGGTGGTCAGTTGCTCAACGGTAGCCCGTCTATCTGCCCGAACGCATCTCCGCAACCGTCGTTCGCCTCTGTCATCTATGGCCCGTGGTGCACCACATTTGCCACGTCGCTGATTTTGGACAGTCCCATTTTGCCATGCACGGTACACTTTTACCACGGCGGCACGCGAACAGTTCACAAACTCAGCCGTTTCGGAAATGCTTCCACCCTTGGCCCGAAAGCCAATGATCATGCCCTTTTGGAAGTCGGATAAATCGCTTCGTTTCTGCATTACGTCAACGATTGAAATGTTTTCCGAAGCCCTCACACACCCTTTATATACGCTCAACTGCACTGTGCTGCCACCTGCCTTCTGTGATTGGTTATTTAACTCTGACATGGAAAGTACGTGGTGGTCACATTAATGTGACTGGACTGTGTATATATGTCTGTTTGTAATGATTTGGGAATGACCTAAACAGTTGTTGAAGCACACGCAGTAAATTCGAAATGAAGAAGAAACTTGGAAGTCATATAGATGCAACAAGACGCAGTCGTAGCGGATTTAAATCATATTTTTTTAATGTAGTTAAATATTTTGAGGCCACAAATTTTGCGGCACATTAATCGTTCATGTTCCAGAACAGGTTTGCATGTCTGATTTTATTTCGATAGGAAGAAAAGCAGGAAAATGCGTCTTTGTGAGATCAGAGGTAGAAACAAACTGCGCAGTTATCCAAAATGGCAGTGTAAGAGAAGATTTCGGTTCTCGGAATTTTGAGTTATGTTGCGAATTAGCTACGTCATCATCCTTACGTAAAAGTCATATGATACGGATATATCTAGAAATGACGGAGTCCAGAAAATTTATTACTACTTTTAGAATAAAGAGGGTAAGTACTCAAATCAAAATGAAAATTTAAGGGCTATAGTTAATTAAATTATATTCAATTAAATAAATTATATTTAATTAATATAATTTAATTATACTAAATAATTTTGATTTATATAGCTTTTATTTTACATATATATATATATATGAATGATGCACTTTTATTTTAAAAAATTATCAATGATAAAAATGAAAAATCACAAGGAAAAGAAAGTACAATAATTATAAAATAGAAAGAAATGCCTACCAGGATTTATATCAACATTGTCCTGTAAATTACAAAATGCTGTAGAGACTCGTTTATTATTAACACTAGAACTAAAAAACGGGAAAGTTTTGTAGCAAATTAAACGTTTGAAACATTTACGGTATATATCAAGCAACTCAACTTTTCCTTATATGGGTGATATGAATATTCTGTGTAATGCTATGGTAACTAGATGCATTTATATGCGAATTTTTAGATTACTTAAAGTCTGCAGTAACCTCCTAAATAGGGTGAAAACTGTTAGAGAGCAGCGGTAGATCAGGCTTTGTTGCAATGATTCAGTTTACTGAACTCAGAATTGTTGAGGTTGAAATGACCTGCAACATACAGGACGCTATAAGCAGGCACTCGAATACCTGAAGTCAAACGAGCACCAGAAGTTAGCTATGGATTCTAAAATATACTGCTGTTGCTTTCTTGGTTTATATTTCCGTTTGCATTTATTTTACTCGCTGCAAATGGCGCAATGTGAAGTGTGGATCTGTTCGTGTGGAAATATGCTGGAGAATTTTCATTCATTTGTTACAAAGATTTTAGTTTATCTTATGGTAATAAATGAAAAAAATGGGCTATTATCTGCTTACACTTTATACATTTATTAGATATTTGTTTTTAGAAGTTTCCTCCTATTTATAGAATACAAGTCTTAAACCCACGTAATTCTATGGACAACTGTACAAGCATGCAGTTCGCAATAAAATTTGGGATTTTATTGGATTCTAATCTGGATTGATTTATGATAAGGCATATTAGTCTTAAAACGTTTGGGAAGCAGTCACCTATGATATTAATGACCGGTTCATATCCTAAGCTGCAGTTCAATGGATAGCTTATTCTCTTTTTTAGGTCAAGTAAAATTAAATTTTTTTTAAATTTATTTACCAATTTTATGAAGTAGTTTACTTAGGCACTGAATTAAAATTATAAATTGCTGCGAACTGCGAAAAATGTAATAATATGTAAGAAAAAATAGCGACCGTGTAAGGTCTACTTGTCTATCTTTTGTGTGAAAGCTGGAAGAGTAGTGACTGCACAGAAGAAGGGTTAAAATTACCCTTTATTACACTCTTTAATTATTTACAATGCCTCAACTCGAAACTAACAAACTACGCCTCTGCTTGGACGGTAGCTGAAACAGTAAGAACTAAACTCAAAATTTGAAGATATTTGCAAGTAGTAAAATTACGCTACAGAGCTCAGACTATCCTGTTTCCTAACAGAGCCTTGAATATTTAGTGGCAGCAAATTAATAGCTGTTACGCCACGTTTAACCAGCAATAACTGCTAAGCCGAAGCTAACGTTACAATACGCACAGAGTTTTTCAGTTTTTCCACACTCTCTAACTTTCCCTTCTAGAACTTGATGCTTAAAACTTTTCTCCCACTGATAGAATTTGCATTACTTCACGCGGGCTACCAAATTTAAATATTCCGGCATTGACAGTTAGGGGAATGAAGGCTTATAGGAAAGGACTTTAAATTAAATTTAACTGGTTATTTAAAATAAATATAAATCCCTACAACCGCAAAAAGTACTGATTATATTTTATTTCGTAAGAAATTATCGCTTCCCCTCCCTGAGTGCTCATGCAGGTGACAGGCGAAAGCAGGTCCGGACACCCGGGGGGGGGCTTACATAGACTAATCGGGTATTGTCCGGATCCCGCAATTGTTTAGAACGACACCATCAGAGCCTCACAAGGAACGCATGGGGAGTTTATTAAGATGTTACATATGCTGATGGAGACATTAAACTATACATTTTCCATATTTCTACACAGATAATAACGAAAATATAGATACTAATTAAATTAAATTTCACAGATAATTACGAATGCTGAAACAGATATTAAATACTAATGCTGCTATTATACAGATATATAGATGCTAAATACACTGCTACATACTACACAAATATTAAAAACGAACCAGATGGCAATCGGAAAATCCGTAGTTCGACTAACGGTGAGTCTACCAACGGCCTAGCGGTACGGCATTGAACTATGGTAGTTTTTCTGAGTTTAAATCCTCGCAAAGGTCTAGATACATGGGAGTTTTAGTGATTTTCTCCTTGTGTAACGTAACAGTCAATTTTCCTTAAAAAGGTCCTTCACGAAGGCATCCATTTCCTTATGCAGATAGCTCTCCCGTGCTTTACTAATCCAAATAATCTAATCTCAGAGAGGGTAAAGTAGATTTTTCTATTTTACAGCACAAAAAAGCTTAATATTCTCTACAGCGGGGTTTGAACTAAAATTGTATTGGACAATAACTCGTCACCGCCTAGATTTACCCATTCAAGTCCCAGTAATCTTTTAAGGAGAAAAGCATTTTTCCATTCATTCTTTAAGAGGGAAAGAATGCAAGGAACATCTCATATTCCCATGAGTGCTCCTGTTAATGCTAGTGGTTATGGCGTTCAACTAGTAAATGGATGATCCATAATTCGAGACCCAGCGAAGGCACAGCAGAAGTTTCCAGTTATCTAACTTCTAAAAAAGCTTAATGGTATCTCTAATTTAAATAAAAAATAATTTCTTACTTAAGTTAATCGTAGTGAAATTAAAAACAGATTATGTGTTTAGTTTCAGGATCTTCGTGAATAAAAATGAATTTTATTTCATTTGAAGTAATGAGTTGTGTGTTTAGGTAAATAAGAAGTAATTTTATCCTTTAATTCCGCCGAAGAAATGTGCTGAGTATTTTGTTTTACGAAAATAAAAATATTTTTTAACTGTGTTAGCTTTGTCGAGACAAAGTGTACCAAAAATTTTCTCTAACATGAATTGCAGAAAATAATTACTTATCTCCAGAAGAGAAATAAAAAAAGCAATTATCCCAGTTTTTCGAATATCCGAACAGACCGCAATCCCAGTTATTCCGAATACTCTAGTTATGCTTTATGTTATTCAGTTTGTATCAAAGAAGTATAATTCTGTGACTCTCTCTTTTTATTTTTTGAAGCTCTTATGTCAACGTTCGTGTGCTCAAATGCTTCCCTGCTGCAAGATATCACCGCGACTGTCAAAGTAAATATTCATCGTATGTTGTGTAGTCTGACGACAGAAATTGCCGTGTTAAAAGAAGCCTACTTCCAACCTTCTTCTCGAACGGGCCATTTCTAGAAGCGAGGAATATTTTAAGTACAGCTCTAAAAATACAGCGTGTAAATAGCATGCAAAAGCAATTTCCGCGATAGCCATGCAAGAAGAAATGTGCTTGAACTAATATGTATGAGGTGACTTGCACAGAATACAGAGAAAAATAAGAATGTTTACCATTCTTCATACCAACATGTTACAAAATAATTAACTGTGAATAAATAAATAATTATAAAAGTACAGAATTTTAAATTACAAATTTAACTCTAAGTTCAGTTGTTCAAACAAGTTTGGAATATTTAGAAAATCGCAATTTTATTTACGGAATAAAACGATTGTAATGAAATAAAAAATATTACTTATAAATTTAATAATTTCCATTATAAAACAACAGTAAAAATGAATAAGAAGTTAAAATTTATTTAATTATTTATTCATTCATATATTCACTGTTGAGCCAAATTAATATAGTAAACGAGTGAGATATATTAAATTGCGAAATTAATTACAAGTTACTCAGATTACTTTAATTCAGATTTAAGGTATCTAATTATACATAAATCTTTAGAATACATGAATAATTTATGGTGCATTAACTGAAAATTTAACAAAGAACTTCAGATTTATTTTATTAAAAAGTTTACTTTTAAATACGAAGTCCTTAAAGTGTAATAAGTTCGATTTCATTTTCCCAAATCATATGAGCTGACATGAGTTTTAAATAAAAAGCACTCTTTTTATATCTTTTTAATTTGTTATCTATAACAACTAGAAGTATAATACAGTTTTATTTAAAATTCGATTACATTTTACACATAGACAGCAGAATTAATGAATGGCAAATCTAGAAGATTCGTACAATTTTGTAATTCTCAATTTTAATATTAATTTTTGTTTCTTGAAAAGCATAACATATTTTCAACGTGTGAGTTTTGAATCAGAATTTTGAATAAAACCGAATGAATCATATAAAGAAAAAATAATGTGGAGTTTTTTAAGTCAAGTTTTAATGCGCTAGTAAGATTACAGATATTTTAAACATTTGATTTTCATGCATTGTCAGACTGATCATAAATTATCTTCTTACTTTTAAATGCAGTAAGAAAACAGGAAAACAAAAAATACTAGCAATTCATCAGCATTTAAAATACTATTATTCTGTTGCTCGAAATAAAATTACTTTTGTATAACAGTTCTCCATATTAGTATCTTATACGTTCGCTGAAAAGAAAGGTTTTCTTTTTAAAATTAAATACGTCAAAGACTGAATACTGAAATAGCTGACTGTTAACACATTCCAAGCAATCATTGAAAACTCATGCAAATGAATGCCCATTAGGAATGCAACCATTATGAGGATGCAAAGTGCTATGTCATGATTAAATTACAACAGAAAACTACTTAAAACGTTTTTTAAATTGCCCATCAAAATAGCTGAATATTTCACTTAAAGTTCAGTACACTTTATTATTGTCACTCTTTGTTTTACCTTAAATAATTAAAATAAAATTATAATTACAATTTTAATTAAAAACAAAAGCGTTATATCGATAAAAAGTATATAATTTATAATATTTTAAGCGCACAAATATTCTAATTTATTATCTTTAGTATTCATTTTATAATATGGCTTACGATTACAAATTAGCTCTTACTACTTGCTTTTGTTGCTCATTAAATTTTAAGCAATAATAAATAGTAGATCGTACAAAGGAATTTTAAAGATAGGTAATACTTAAAAACATAAGAAATATTCGTATTATATAATCTCTGGAACTTAAGGTTTAAAAAAATATATTTTCATTGTTTTTTACTTTCAAGGTAAATTTCATACGTTAAACATTTAAAGAGTTATTTTTGCCTTTAAATCCTTATTTAATTAGACTTAAGTAAAGGTCTGTTAACAATATTAAGTTTTCCCAAGCCAGGAAACGTGAAAAATAAACTGTGCCTCTCCCCGCTGGTACTCGAACGAGGAACCTTCCAATTGCTAGCTTGGCATGGTAGCTGACTACTTACACCATGAGAACACGCATAGGAGACTGCAACAATTCCTTACATTCTTCTCCACTTAAAAGGCACCTAAATAGAGATACGAGACCCAGTCTAATTAATCCATGGTATGATGTGTTATTATCCACCCAATTTTTAGTTAGGGTGCCACTGTAAAGCATATTATGTTTTCTTCAAATGAAAAACGTGAAAAAAAAAACAGCTCTGCTTTCTTCGGGATTTGAACCATTGATCTTCTGTATGTCAACTGAATATTCTAATCGCTTACACCACAAAATCAACAGAGAAGAATCAATAATTTCTTAAATCTTGTTATTGCACAGCTTAGTTATATAAAGATTATGTTGACGAAAGAATTTTATTGCCTTGTCTGAGTAATATAAAATTATTTATGTGCCATACTTGAAATCAGTGTCAGGGGAGGGACGAATTATATTCTTTGGAATTCCTGATGGCAATAAAACAATTGGGAAACTTTTGTCCAAATTACTAACATGTTTTTTAGGAAATAATTTAATTATCATTTCTCCTTTTCATACATTTATTTCACCTTTAGAAACAAATTATTGAGTTTAACAAATGTCTTTAGTGGAGGAAATATTCATATTTTAAATAAAAGGACCCAAATAACGCGATAAAGAGTATTTTATTACTATAATTGCATTTATATTTGCTTATTTATGTGACTGATACACTATGAGAAATCAAAAATCAAAATTTTAAAACAAGAACTCGTTTGTTAAATTAAAAAAATTATAATGCGGATTTTTTAACCCTGCAAGAACTATCCTTTATGGCAAAATAAATGTTATAATCAACCTTTCACCTTAAATTTAACAAACAACTGGGATAAAGAAAGCTCCTGTTGGAAGTGTTATTTGCACTTTAAGTTCTAGGGCTTCAAATCTTTTTTTAAATTTTCAAGGTGGACTATTTTTCTCGTGAATATCTTATGCCCTTTTTTCTTTCTTTTTACTTTTTTCAGTTTAATGCGGAGCTTTAAATGAGTTGGAAGCCTTTCTAACTCAAGAAATTCTTAGTACCACAATAAACCCATAGCGAGTGCAAAAACGTTTTGGCGGCAAACCATTTCGATTCATACGAAAGGTTTCATTCTGAGAAAGAATATCAAGAAGAGCTTTGAAAAACACAATATAAGCTAGATAACTATTTCTGTAAAAAATAAAGCTTTGTTAGTCACTCGTTTGTCCACTTTCTATATCAGTCAAGGACAGCGAGAGGCAATATACACTCTTAGAAAAAAAAAAAAAAAAAAAAAAAAAACGCACCAAGACGGAGTTATCTGAATGGGACGAAAATCGGTAGAAGTGATGTACATGTACAGAAAAACAAATGATTACAGTTTGAGAAAAATTGGATGATTTATTGAAGTGATAGAGCTTCCCAAAGTGAAAAAGTCAGTAATGCGTTTGTCCACCTCTGGCCCTTATGCAAGCAGTTATTCGGCTTGGCATCGATTGATAGAGGTTGCGGATGTCCTCCTGAGGAATATCGTGCCGAGCTGGTTGGAGGGCCCTCCCATAATGCTCCAAACGTGCGCAATAGGAGAGAGTTCCGGCAACCTTGCTGGCCAAGGTAATGTTTGCCAAGCACTAAGGCAAACAGTAGGAACATATGCAGTGTGGGGGTGGGCATTATCTTGCTGAAATGTAAGCCCAGGGTGGCGTGACATGACGGGCAACACAACGGGCCTTAGAACTTCGTCGATGTACCACTGTGCTGTAAGGTTGCGACGGATGACAACCAAAGGGGTCCCACTATGAAATAAAATGGCGCCCAAGATCATGACTCCTGGTTGTCCGCTGATCTGCCGGAAGACAGTCAGGTTGGTATCAGGTTGGTATCAGGTTGGTACTGCTGTCTGGGCTCCAGACTCGCTTTCGCTGGTCATCGGGGCTCAGTTCAAAGCGGGACTCATCACTGAAGACTATTCTACTCCAGTCAGTGGCATTCCAGTGCGAATGAGCCCGATACCACTGCAAAAGGGCTTGACGTTGTACAGAGGTCAATGGTAGTAGGAGCAAAGGGCACCGTGACCACATTTCTTTCTGTGAGCCGTCTATGAATGGTCCTTGCGGTCACTGAAGCACTAGTTGCACTTACAATCGATGATAATGATGCATCTGGGGCTGTGAGTGCCGCTCTGACAATTGCTCGGTCTTCATGTTCTGTCGTTTCTCTAGGCCTACCGCTTCCTTCTTGACGCTATGCGCGGCTACGGTCCACCCATTCCTGCCAACATGATCTAATAGTGGCATCGCTCCTGCTTAAATGTCGAGCTATTCGCCGATAAGACCAACCGGCTTCTTTGAGCCCAACTGCACGACCTCTTTCAAATTCTGACATTTGCGCATATCGTTCGCGCACCTGTATGCGAGGCATAATTACTGTCTACCAGAGTACATGGAATGAAACTCGTGAAGAATTTATGACCTGGAATCGTGATTTTTCCTGTTAAATATCCTGCCAGTTGCACAGATGAGATGCGCTGTAGCGACAACCGTTCATACATTGGCAGCCAAAATGTAAAATTTTGCATTTTCCGTCGAAACCTGTATGCATATCAATTTGTGTGCAGTTTGCTTTATATCTTCTCTGTGCGTCGTGGTGCGTCGTTTTTTCGTCTAAGAGTGTATTTTTAATGATCGAACTGGTAGAAAATAAACCAACTGATCAAAGGAGTGTAATAGGGATGAAGCTTACTTACGGTTATGTCAACAAGCAGAAACTGCGGTCTTATGGCACAAAATACACATCTCAGTATTATAATTCCTTGTAGCAACAGAATGTTATCAAGTGATTAGCAATATCTTTTACGCAAACAATTAGCCCAAATGTTTATATGAAGGGTCGTCATTGGGCATAAAGATAAAGGGTCGTCATTGGGCAGAATTATTTGCAATGTCTAAATGAGAATTTGCATTCGGAATTCGTCGTCACAATTTCATTCACCGATAAAAGTTTATGCAGTATGAAAGCAACTCGTAAGGAACCTAAAATGCTTTTATGCATCTTCTGACCTATAATGTTAGAAATAACATTTCCTGAAAGTCTAATTGTATTACTATAATACGCAAATTAATTGGGGCAAAACTATTTTTTTATAATATATATGCTTGCCTTCATGTACAAGGATACTAATAATAAAATTAACAGGAAACATGTCCTCTTTTAGCGCAAATGGCCCCTATAATGCGCTTAGGTATGTGTTACAAGTTTTTGATCGGATTTAAATCTGGTGAATTTTCAAGCCAGTCTAGCACAATAATTTTAGTTTCCAACGTGAATTTTCCGACAGATTTCGAATCGTAGCATGGAGCCAAGTTATGTAGCAATATCCCTACAAAAATGTTCGAGAATGGCACAATTCTATGTTTTAAAATTTCCACTCCCAGACCCGAAGCACGAACGAAAGAAGTTCGCAGGTGCTTCCATTCAAGTGTTGTTAACACCACATGACCATTGATCAAGGAAATCTCGCTGCTAATCAAAACTCAAAAACTAAGCCCCTCTAAATTTGATTCTGGCCCTTTTTCGGTTTCAAAAATTTCTAAATTAAATCCTTCAGTGTTTTTGCCTTTTTTATCACTGCGAAGGCAGTTCTATCATTTGTTTATTATAACATTTCGACACTAAATTTACCTATTTGCGGAACCCCTCTTTTGGCGATAATATTATTCATAGATGATGTGGGGATAAAGGCTTATAGCCTAAGAGCCTCGTAATTGAATCCTTCCTTGGTCCTTGGTTTGTCGAGTATGTTGAAGTTTTACTGACTCACCCTTGCTTCGTATAACAGCATTAGATGTGTAACCATGAAAAAACGAGTGCCATCGCTTAAAATAAACTTTTTTAGCTATTTGTGGTATACGATTTGTATTTTTTTGGTAGACAATAATCGCTTTGCTTCATTTGATGTGTTAAAAGTTGTTTTTTAATAGGCTTTCTTAATAAATCCGACCCGCAGTGAAACGTCTATACTGGACGTTTAAAGAATGAATAATAATACAAGTAGACAATAAATCTCTTTTAAGGTCTTTGTTAGTTTTATTAAATTATGGAGACAGAAGGATTTTTTAGAAGCAGGAGAGAGAAAAAATTAGCAGTACCCTCGCCGGGATTCGAACCACGGACCTCTCGAATACGTCGAACGTGCTGACCACTACACCACAAAGCATGCCTTCTTAGCATGCCACGAAGGCATGCTAAGAAGGCGGAAGAAATACCTTATAAGATTAATAATACGATTTCGGAGTAGAATGGATCAGACTTAGGAATTGGTTTCCTTTTCCATCCACGTTTGCCATTCCTTTCTGGAGAATATGATCCAGCTTCATTTGTCTTCTCAGAATTCGAGAAACGCTCGATTTTCCACTACCAACGGTGGAAGCAATATTTGTTACAGTTATTGATGTGTGATTGTTAAGTGCGATAATCTTTACTCTCTTTCTAGGCATTATACCCATTTTTAGTACACTAAAATGAAATAATACAAAACACACTTAAAACATATGCAAAAATAACCTCCTTTTCTACAGAAACAAGCTTAAAATGGTGCAATAATCCTAATTTACAGTCTAAACCAGTAGTTCTCAACCTTTTGACTAACGTGTACCATCTAAACAAAAATTGAAAAACTTTAGTACCACCACTACATTTTACAACATTATTTTTCAATTTCTGAATAGAAATACTAAAAATATATATATTTCGCCATTTGCACAGCCTATTAGATATTTGTATTAAAGATGCACACATATAAAAATATTAGATTAAAAATTGGTTACCATTTTAATTATCTTTAAGATTTAAGTTGTAATACTTTATAAGGTATTTCTCCCGCCTTCTAGCATGCCTTCGTGGTGTAATTGGAAGCATACTCGACTCGCATTGGAGAGGTCCGACGTTCGAGTTCCGGCGAGGGTATTGCTCATTTTTCATGACTCCTGCTTCTAAATAATCTAATGTCTCTACAACTTTAATTCTAAAATTTAGTGCGAAATTTGGGCCTCCTTAAGGATAGATCAATTTCTTTATGTCTGGTCCTATTTGACTTAGTTTTAACCGTAAATGAAGATTCGGTTTTAATTTTGTTCTTCACTTATTTTTAAAATATGATTTAAAATATGACATGGACGAAAATCGTTGTTCACACAAATTGGTTGTAAAAACAGGCAATAAAAATTCAATAGTTTTATTTGAAATACCTTTAAATTCTTTTTTTCGGTTCAGCCAAAAGTTTGCAAGTGTGTTATTTTTTAAATCTCCAGTTAGAGTTCGATTACAGGAAATTTCTATCAATTGTTCTTTTCCTTCAGGAAATAAAATTTCAGGTACATTTGAACAAAATCTATTTCTGATTCAACTTTCATTTTCATAATACTCGTGAAATGGCGCACAGTTTAAAAATGAGTATGCACATAACTTTAAAAATTTAATTAATGCTTATTAATTAAAAAGTATGCCATGGAATGATTTCTATTTAAAATTTTATTATATTAAAAAAAACCTTTACAGCAGGAGCTGCATATAAGAGTCACATTGGTTCATAAACTTGGACAACTGTAATTTTGTTCATATTTTGTACTTTAATGTAGTCTGTTTTTGCTTTGTATTAATTTTTACTGATATTATAAATCATTTTGTTTTTATTAGATTATTAAATGAATTCTTAACTATTTATATAATTGTTATTTCTTTTCCCCTCTTTACAGTATAATACTGGTTCTGATTTAGCTATTCTTTTAATAAATGTTCTGAATGAATCTGGGGCAGCCTGTATCAAATACATGTTAAAATTATGTATCAATTTAAAACAATGATTTTTAATGTCAGATGCTGAATCTTCTTTTATTTTCAAATTATTTTCTGTTACAAAACTTTCTAAAAGTAGTGAAAAGCATAAAATATTATTATCCAATTCTTTGAATATTAGCTCCTTTTTTATAATTGCATTTATTTTATTTCCAATGGTAAATTAATTAACACGTTGTCCTTGTAATTCTAAATTTATTTCATTTAACTTTCCATAAATATCACCTAAATATACTAAACACGCAAACCATAATTCTCTAAATAAACATTTTTGCAATTCAAATATTTAATCACAGAGGAAAATTAATTTCTGATCGAAGTTCAAAAAGACGGTTTAAAACTTTGCCTCTGGATGACCACCTTTCTTTGGAATGTAACAAAACCTTTTCATGTGCACTGCCAATCTCTTGACATAAAATCGTAAACATCATTGAAGCTCGGCTTTTAATGAAATTAATAACAATTTTCACAGTTTGATTCAAAACATTTTCAGGTTTCCAGGGATTGTTTTGGCTACTAAAGCTTCACGATGAATGGAGCAATGAGTAAATTTAGTTTCAGGTCCAATTTTTTTTTATTTGAGAAATAACACCAGAATGCTTTCCTGTTAACTCCGACACTGCATACAGCAATGCACTTATTCCAAGGAATATCATTTTCAGGCTTAAAACTGTCAATTACTTTGAAATTTTCATTTACGGTTGTTCTGTGGTGAAGAGATTCACAAAATAAATACTCTTAAGCAATTCATTTATCTACTTCAAAAGTAAACTAATAATTGAACAAAGTTCGTTATATCAGTATTATTGCGTTCTACGGTTTCTTGAATTTGGAATCATTGATGACAACACTTGATGAAGGATCGAAACACCGTTTATTCATCAGTATTACACAAGAGAGTTCCAAAGACACGTTTACAGCCGCCGAAAAACTGCAATAGACACGCTGAAACAATCAGCAACACAGCCTTCAGGCTATCAGGCTATAACGTTGAAGACAGCTTCATGGCAAAGCGCTTCTGATTCGGACGAGCGTTCTCGAGCTAATCTCTGAACTCAAGACACTACTACAGAACTCAACATACTACTTTAGATACTTTCACCGCATATATGCAGGGTTTCTATAGCTTTTGACCTGCCTTCCAGAACATTCTGGGGAAAACTGGTAAGAATTCGTTCTAGAATGTGCTCGCTCCGGCTATAGCATATCGTCAGTTTTATCGCCAAATATCGCCAAACGGAGGATTTCGCGCCAAATCTAGCAACCCTAAACCCGCTTTGCGGGGAAGCTATCTTACCGCAGCTGGGCATTTCGTAACGGTCATTTTATCCAATGCAATGCGAAATTGCAGTGCGAAATACTCACTGTGTTTTATCTTTTGAGTAAGTCTCTTTTATGGAATTTGCCATTTCATGAATTCGTCGACTTACTGTATCGTTTGCTATTTTTGAATTCATTTGCCGCTTTTTCATTGAATAATATTAAAACGATATCTTTAGCTGCTGGTTCTTTAGCTGCTGCTAGCTAAGGTTTTTCTCCTATAGTGTGAATTGCCAGTCTTGGCGATTCTTAGGCTTAGTAGGTAACTAGCTTCTAAAGCTTTTTCACTAAAGTAACAAAACCTTTCATTACTTGTTTACTATTTTTTAACTCCGCTGATTTCCTCTTAAAATATTCTTCAGATTTATCCTTTAAATTGACATGCTTAGATTTAAGATGTCTTTTAAGGAACGATGGTTTCGTACTTTGATTGAATAATAGTTAACAGCAAACAACACATTGAGGTTGAGGGTCCATTTCTTATCCATTCCAAGAAAACTCATGATAAAATAACTTTCATTATATTTTCTATAAACAATTTTTTTCTTTTCAGTATTCTTAGTTCTAGTAGATTGTCCTGGATCCATCACCTGTGAATCATCCGTTTTTCCTCTTTATCAATCCTAGCCATTTTTTCATTTCGAAAATCTAGGTTTGTTTTATTATTTTTCACAAATATTACGAAAACCCCCAATATATTACGAGTTCTTCAAAAACAAACGACGATATTTTCAAATCGCGTATAAAAGTAAAAGTATAAAATACAAAGCAGCAAAAAGAAAAAATACCTGCTGATAGAGACAGCAAATCGACGTAAAAAATGCTTCTAATTGAAAATAGAGCAATATGAGCCTGGAAGCGGTGGCAACATAAAGTGTAGATATTCTAATAAGTGGATCAACTCTAAAAGAATTAATGAGACACTATTATCTTTCTATGGGAACTTATTTTTATTTCCTATTAAATACAATATTCATTTCTATTACTCTTTTTAAAAACATCATTTATGATAAATTTTGTTATATTTATGGCTAAAAGAATATTTGTGAAATTTAATAGTTAAAAATATTTTGTTCTTTTGCGTACTACCGGTTGAGAATCGCTGGTCTAAACCACCAGTTCTAAGAAATCAAAAGCAGATATCCAGATGATTTTAGGGCAGACAAAATTGCTCCGAGGGAAACACTGGAGCCACCTGGCAACTAATTTAAAATTTTGTGAAAAAATCGCTTTGTTCCAATTAATTTGCACGCTAGATTAGATGCAGAGATGAGATTTTTGAATACCATTATTGGAAATGTTCTGAAATGACCCCTATTCAGCATAAAACTAACAACTGCTAGTATTTCATGTGGGGCCTGATTTCAGAGTCTGCAAAAGATGCCCTAAATTCAGTCAGAAAACTAAAGTCAGCAGTTTCTCATGCATTAAAGCTGTAAATTCTAACATTCATAATAACACAATTCACGAATATCTCCATTCTTTTTTAACAATAATTTGCAAACTTTGTCTTCCAAGGGATTTTTAAAATAAACTTTCAAAGTAACAGCTTAGAAACTGCTTATGTACCAACGCAAATGTACTTTAGAACGTACCACTCTAACTGCAGAAGACCGAATTTTAAAAACCTTGTTGTACACTTTACTTATTTCATAACTATTTAAGACAGAATATGCTCTGATTTAATTCTCTCTAGTAATTTTTAAATTACGGTCTTTTACTTGAGTAACTTTTAACTAGCCTTTTATTTAAGTAGCACTTACTTTACATTAGTAGCATGTTATTCACGCTTTTCAGTATAAGCTGAAATAAAAAAGCTCAAAATGTATTTGAAGTGATAAGATAAGCTTACCGCAAATCTGACGAGAGCATTTGCACCCGCTCCTTCACCAAAGCCTACAACAAGTTTCACTCTGAAATTAAAAAAAAAGTGAGAATGAAAAGTATTATCACAAAAGTAATTTGTTTCCGCAGGCTTAGGTTAGGTTACGTTCCTTTCTTAATCGCCCACCAGCGGCCGAGCGGTAAAGACGCTGAACACTGGTAGTTCGGTCCGAGGTTCGAATCCCGCGAACGCGCTGGCTGCATGGGCGTTTTCGTGGTTTTCCCCTTGTGTTACGTGTATACGAGCCAGTTTCCCTTAAAAAGTCCTCCACGAAGGCATCCCTCCCTTTAGGCAGATAGCCCTCGTGTGCTTTGCCATAATTAAATAACCTAACCTAACCTAACCTTTCTTAATCTGTTAAAATAGTAATAAAGCATAAAGCTACATAAACTGTTCACCTTGAAAATTTGAAAGTTGATGACATGGACTCAGAATACTGAGACAGTGAAAAAGATCCTGTCTGAATCATTACAAAACAGGAAATGAAGACTGAAAAAAGGGGAGAATATGTTTATAAAAAATGCTAATTTTGTCAAGTAAAATGATTTTTGAATGAACTAAATTTGATGATTTTGGAACTAAAGAGGGAGATTCCGATCTGTGAATTCAACCGAATCTCATTTGCCTTTGAGACAGGGTTCCTTCATGAAAGAATCCTTAAACTTTATAAATAGATAATGCCCTGTGGGTTTATCATAGTTGCTTTTCTTTTATTGGAAGTGACAAAATATACTTCGGCTATGGGCTTACGGGGAACCATGTCTTTACGGAGGACTTTCTAAGGAAACTGACTTGTATTCAAGTTACACATGGGGTAAAACCACAAAAAACAGTCATGCAGCCAGGCCGTTCCCATGGATCTGAAATCTGATGAATTCAGAATATTTAACAGCCTTTAACCGCTTGGTGAAAGCTACTATAGTATATAAGTATAGTAAAATATGGTGTACAGTAAAATATGGTATAGTAAAATATAGTAAAATATGATGTACAGTACAATATGGTATAGTAAAATATAGTTTCACTATATGCAAAGTCTCTCATTCTGCTTTGCCAAAAATAAGTAAAGACTATACCTGCTTTACTAGGTGAACTAATAAAATTATGTAGATGCGTAACACATACAGAATAACACTAATAAGGTAAAAACAGAGTACACAACTTGTTATTTTTAATTTTGCATGAATTGTTCTGGGTTCTTTTGCAGCATTTCCTAAGGTTGGATCACAATCAAAAAGTTTCCTTATGTGCGAATACTCTGAATTCCGCATATTTTCACAAAGATTGTGACTTGTTGTCAGGATTTGGTCATGGAGTAGAGACATTAGGATGTTTTTGAAGGAGAGATGAAATATGAGCAATGCCCTTGCCGGGATTCGAACCACGGGCCTCTCGAATACGAGTCGAGCGTGCTGACCACTACACCACGAATGCGGAAGAAATACTTCTTATAGTCCCCCTTTTAAAGGGCGACTGGCGATTAGGAGACCTAATCGCCAAATCCTGGTGGTGGAGAATTAGCATCCACCACCTTTTTTAGTTCGGGCACCACTGTAGAGACATTAGGTTTTTTTAAAAAGCAAGAAAGATGAAAAATGAGTAATGCCTTCGCTTGGACTCGGACCACGGACCTCTCGAATACGAGTCGTGCGTGCTGACCACTACAACACGAAGGCGTGCGAAGAAGGCGGAAGAAATACCTCATAATGCATATTAAGGATTTTAAGTTCTTTATGGATCTGTCGGTTTCTCATAAACCACGGGGTGTTGATAATCATTCTCAGCAGTTTGTTTTGAAACACATAAAGTGTTTTACGTTACGTTTTGCATACTGTTGCTTAGGCTGATACCACGTAAAGCAAAATTGGCAGAATGAGAGTTAGATAGATTTTACGTTTAGTTCTGATGTGTTATTATGAATTTCCGCCAAGTAACGGAATTAAAGTAATTTTTGGAGCATTTTCTTTATGTAATGCATAGTCGGTTTGCAATTTAAACAGCAGTTGTGGATCAAACTATGTTCCAAGATATTTTACTATATTAACTTCAGGGAGAGGAAGATCATTAAACTTGATATTGATGGAAACCGGCGTATTTTTTCGATGTTGCAGAAACAGCATAATATTGCATTTTGCCAAATCTTGCACCAATGGGAGATGTTGTTGCTCGTCAGTTCAAGCTTTTCTGTTGCATGCTGAGTCTTAATTGACTCGGTAGGAATGACTATTGTCTGAGTATTTTACTATTTTGATGTCAAAGGAGTTGGCATATCATTTATGTAGGCATTAAAAAAACGCCCAAGACACTGCCTTGAGGCACACCACTTCTACCGATTCTCTTGCCTGAGAGTGAGTTTCCTATTTTAACCTGAAAGCTTCTGTTTTTAAGGTAAGAATAAAAAAGTTTCATGAAATTTATGGGTAGCTTGATGAAGCTTGCCGAAGGTAGGAAAAGCAACACCTATAGTTATAGAGAAGTAGTGATTGAAGCAAAGGTAAAACGAATACAGTACCATCTGTTGAGAAAAATAGTAATGAAAGGTAAAATGTTAAAACTGTTAGAATTTTGAAGAAGTCTGATCACACTTAAAAGCGATAAGAGTTTTATTCAAAATATATGCTAATCTAAAGTTATTTTTTTGTCTAATTATAAATTATGCATTGGTGTGTTTCTCTTTCAAACAAAAGAACAATATCGTTTGCCTTAGGTCGAAAAATATTTTAGTTACATATATGTAGCTTAGTGTCTTTCAGTCAGAAAAACCAAGCGAAAGGATACTTTGTCATGCAGGAACTGATACAGTGCAAAGTGTCTAACTCACTTGCACTTTCATAAGTCATAGTTTCATAAAGTTTTCATAAAGTTCTCATAAAGTTTCATAAGTCACTTGCACTTTCATAAAATAATAAAATATGTAAAATGTAGTTTTCTTTTCAATGCAATGCAGAATTTAGTGCTATACACACTGGCCAATGAATTAGAAACCTTTGAGATTTTCATCTAAATGCGTGCTAGGGATTAAGTACGCATTTTTTTTATGGCGTGAGTTACACGTGGTTAGAATGCCAGTATACGTAAAGAGTGCTTTTCGCGACGATTGAAGTAAAATGGGAAAAACGACAGATCTTTCACCATTTGGAAAAAGAGCTTAGGCGCCCGTTTAGCAGGGGCCTCGATTTCGAAGACAATAAATCTCACTGCGTTCTCAAAAAGCTGGAATCAGAACCCATAGTCTTTCTCTAGAAGGCGTAACTGCGGTTCGAGCACAGTTTTCCAAGGGAGATCAACGTCGTCTTTGACGAATTGTACGGCAGAACAGGGACTCTACTGTGCTTCAACTGACACAGATCGTCAACCAAGGCTCTTTCTTCCCAACATATTTTAGCTCGAACCATGCGCAGAGAATTGCAGAGGATATGAATGCATACTCGGGTGCCTGTGAGGAAACCACTCATTTCTGCCTGATATGCAAAAATTCGTTTTCAATGGTGTCGGGAAAGAAGACATTGGACATTTGAGGAGTGGAAACGGGTAATGTAGTCGGATGAATCACATTATACCTTATTTTGCACTGATGGAAGACGTCAAATTTGGCGAGAACCCCATGAAGCCATGGATCCCTCTTGCTTAATCACACTGTGTAAGGGTTTGGTGGGAGTATCGTGATATGGGGCATGCTCTGCTGGCATGTAAGTGGTGCCCTGGCGTTCCTCGAGGGTAAACAAACAACCATGAGATACCTAGATATATTGGAAGATCACGTACACCCTGCAACGCATTTTTTTATCCTGACGGCGATGGGTACTTCACTGACGATATTGCAACCATACATCGTATCAGAAGTGTTCAAATTGGTTTGCTGTACATCAGTCTGACTTCCAACACCTTTCATGGCCACCGCATAGCCCAGACCTTAACCCCGCAAAAAATGTATGGGATGTGGTGGAAAGACGGATTCGACAGCACTCTCTTCTTCCATCTGATTTATAAAATCTGAAAAGTTGTATAGCTAATGCATGGTATTTTCTGGACGTAAATGCACTCCAGAAGCATTTAGATTCGATACCTTAACGAATCAGAGCAGCCGTGCCAAAGGTTGTCCAACAAAATATTGATCTTCGGTTTCTAATTCATTAGCCAGTGTGTGTATTTCTTTACACTTTCCATATTTAAATAAGGAATCATCTACCTTCCTTCAGAATCAAATAAATATATGCAACGCATTTTTTAAAGTAAAAGTTGTAGATATTTTGAGCAGACAATTTGATATTTTTTTCAACATGTTAACAAACTAGTTTGCTTTATATTAAAGCAAAATATTTTGTTAACATGTTGAAAAAATCAAAAGTAAACTTTAAGAGCTGTCAATTTTTTAAAGGGATAAATTTTATTATTTTATATATATATTTAAATATTCATTAAATCACTCTATAAATTATATATTAGAGCACTAAAACTGCTCCATAAAATTGGCAGCTATTATGTATATTAAGCAACATTTTAAAGTTCGTTATGTAGTAAAAACTTCGCTTTTGGGAAATCATTGTTTCCTTTGGATTATTACTTCTTATTTCGTAGCTCCAAAAGAAGCAGTTAAAAACAGCTGAATACTAATAGTTCGTCTCTGATTTGAACCCAGGAGAACGGAGCTGGATGTTTTCGTAATTTTCTTGCAAGTCTAAAGCTAATGGAAACCACTTTCTGTTAGAAAGTCCTCCCTGAAGACATCCCTTCCCTCAGGCGTATGCTTTGCAATACTCAAATAGCCAAACAGCCTATTATATCATGAAATTCGAAGAACACCATTTAATGATTTCCCACTATTCCTTAGCGTTGCTTTGTTAAACAAGATCTAAAAAAAACTTTTTCAGTGCAGCTTTACAAACAGATATAGCATAATGCTATAAATACAAGAGAAGTTAAATAACTTACAAGCAAAGAAAAATATTTACACCTTTATACAAACAAGGACTGCAAAGCTGATAAAATTCAGCTAAAAATTTTAGTTAATTAAAAAATTTAAATCCAAAAAGATAATGCAGTTTTTTAAAGTGTAATTAATATCATTGTTGCCCCTGAAGAGACATTACATTAAATTCATGTTAAAAAAACGGTGGGACGTTTTTGATATTTTAACATGCAATTTGGAAAGTCTCACGATGAAAATATTTATAACTTTGAAATATTTTCAAAATATACATTTAAGCAGCCAGAAAGATTATTAACATATCATTTGAAAGTCTGAAAAAGGTACTTATTCAAGCAAAAATTTCAAACTTTTTTTCTTTTTTGTAGGAAGGTCTTTTCAAAATGTTACATCTGCACCTCATCATACATGAGTAAATACACAGATATAATATTACTTTGGCAACAGTATTTAGTATGCTTTTATGTTTATTATAAATTATTATATTATAAATATTATTAACATGCATGATTAGAATTACGGAACAAAAAACTTACTTGAGAAAATCAAGAACAGCGACTAAATCCTCTCCGAGCGTCTGTATCGTTGGAAAAACGAAACTGAAATAAAAAAAAAATAAAACAAACAAATAAATGGAAACCCAAATATAAGCATTAATTATTTAAAATTGCTTAAATTACTAGATCAGTGCAATAACTTGATTAATAATGAACAGATTTGAAGATAACTATTTTGTTATAATAAGAAAAAAACTCATTTTTTACACAATACACAAATTATAGCTTAACAGTTATGACTAAAGCCGTCAGGTATTTAATCATATAGATCTTGCCAGCTATTAATAAGTTAAGTAATCTAAAATTTAACTCTCCTCTGGCGAAATCTGATTTGGAGGGGTGCTCTTTAATTTCATTTTACAATTCCTGATTTCGGCAGAACTTAATACTCCTTTCTAATATAATTTGGGAAGAAAACTTTAGAACTTCATTAAAATGCATTATAAAAGTTGGAGAATCTAGCTTTGAAGTTGTATTTGTTATCTTGATAATGTTCCATTTACAAAAATTCTCAGAAAACGATGAATAATAAATACAATCGACTCTCAAATGAGAAAGCATAGATAAAATTTGTTCTTGCAACCGAAATTTCTTATATGCGGAGCTATCGCAAAATTAATTATACGTATTGTTACTTTAATAAATGAATTGTATTGAAGTGCATGAGATGCATTCGAAATTCTTTTAACTAATGTCTTTTTATTGTTTTCTGTCAAATTTATCACAGATCTGAAAATTCATTAAACATTGCTCTTTGTCTGCTTCTTATACACTTGGTATATTAGCGACTTTCACCTTTTGAATCATTTGTAGACTCTTTAATGTAACTAGTAACGGAAGTCATCTTGTTTACTGATGTTTCCACTAGTTTCAGTAGGGTAGAATTGGACGAAAATTTCTGGATTTCTAATTTCATGTAATCTGATAAAGGTGTCTAATACAATGAATGTTTATAGTGTATAGCCAAGCCATAAAATGCATAGAACGCGCTTTCTATTAGGAACACAAATTTGGAAATGACAAAGTCATGCCCATGATCCAAATCATCATGAATTAGTTTTAACGCCTTTTTAATCAGCCACAGATAATGCGAATTTCGATTTTTATATTTTTGAAAATAATAAGAGGTGAAACTTATTTTTTCCCTGAATTCTTGAAAACGAAAAAAAAAAAAAAGC
>KK122212.1:365576-394529 GCA_000611955.2 Stegodyphus mimosarum
TAGGTGCACGAACCAGGCGTCTGCTTCGGAGGCCCAGACGCAGCAATGTTCGCTGAATAGTACTTTGGGAGACACTTTTGGTAGCCCCTTGGTTCATTTTGGTGGTCAGTTGCTCAACGGTAGCCCGTCTATCTGCCCGAACGCATCTCCGCAACCGTCGTTCGCCTCTGTCATCTATGGCCCGTGGTGCACCACATTTGCCACGTCGCTGATTTTGGACAGTCCCATTTTGCCATGCACGGTACACTTTTACCACGGCGGCACGCGAACAGTTCACAAACTCAGCCGTTTCGGAAATGCTTCCACCCTTGGCCCGAAAGCCAATGATCATGCCCTTTTGGAAGTCGGATAAATCGCTTCGTTTCTGCATTACGCCAACGATTGAAATGTTTTCCGAAGCCCTCACACACCCTTTATATACGCTCAACTGCACTGTGCTGCCACCTGTCTTCTGTGATTGGTTATTTAACTCTGACATGGAAAGTACGTGGTGGTCACATTAATGTGACTGGACTGTGTATATAAATACAGTTCGTTAGTAAAATTTTAAATGTCTTACAATACATCTGAAGCTTGATTTTTTTACACTTTCTTATAATCAGAAATTCGTTCTAAATTTTAACATCGTTTCAAATATTTTTTTCTCATAACCGAAATTTTCTTATACTTAAGGTCTTTATAACGGAAGTCGACTATATTGCGTATTTGTATGCAGTCAGGTGAAAACGAATTATGCATGTATCCTTTAAAATGGTGACAAAATATTTTACATTTTATGAGTATTTTACATTTATTAGTACACTCATTTCTGTTCTATATAAATCAAATTTATCTGGATACCTGTTTTAAATTAAAAGCCTCTGAGACTTCTCGAGATATACGTAAATCTCGAGGAATTAAAAAGATTAAAGCAAAAATGGGAAGAAGCATTCAGCAGCTACTTAAGATTGTGGACAATATTCGAAGCTTATCTAATGAAATGGCTTTTTTAAATTTCAGACGGCGTTTGGGGAGATAATGAGATTTTGGAAATGTACTGCTAGGTTTTCAATAGTCTACCACTACTGGTATTCATCTAAATAGTTTCTGAGACATATTTAGCAATCGGTTAATATTTAGTAACTCATATGCTTCTTATAGCTAGAAAATTTACCCCGATCTCAGTACCCTTTCGTGTCTCATTCGCTCACGTTCTCTTTGTTTGCATATTTTATGAGTTTACAGAAGACCAGGTGCGTATTTTGAACTTTGGGGGTTTGAAATTAGCATACACGTTTACTTTCACAGAATTTTAAACCGGCAGATGCGCATTAAATAATATTCTCAAGTTATTCCTTAATTTTTCACGCCTGTGTATTTATAGCCACTTGATGAGAAAATTATGTTAAAGAGCATTTTCTGTCAACTGGAAATTCAGTAATCTTAAGTTGGAAAGAAACTCAATTTTGTTTCGGTTGTTGAAGTTTTCAGCTCGAGTGATCTCGTTGACTTTTCACAACGTGTAGAAAATCCACAAGTATTCCTAAGTCAATAAGATGTGAATTAAGGGTGTGACATTAACTTTGCAAGCTTTCAGAACCTAATTTTACAATAACTACATAAAATGTACATTTGAATAGTATAGGCGAATTATCAGAGTGGTTTTTTTAATTACTATGTTTATCAAAAGGACTTAAAAAGTTGTTAGCTTTAGAGGTAATATAAAAATCCTATATATTTCCACTTGTACTGACACATATATTGCAAGTCCATTCTGTCTCAAACAAAGACCATTAAGCTGGAAAGCCATTTACTAATTCTTAATGAGATGATAAATCGTGACTATCTAAGGATATTAAAAATCATTGAAAATATCTGATTATTTCATCGTTTGTACCAATGCACCAATTTTCTAGTCTATGCCGTGGGATCATTTAACATTGAGTAATTGATTCACGTCAATCCGTTGCCTTCAAAGGAGATTTTTGAAAATTTTTGCTAAATTTACTTAAAACCCAAGCACAAAACGCTTCTGTTTGTATACTGTTGTAGGTATTACACAGAAGTTAAAAAAATGGCTACATGCCTTATTTCTTTAAACGTTCGTCCTTGGTATGAACTTTCAGGAACAGAGTTGTTTCTCGATATAACTTAGAGAATGGTATGAAAGCTGTTTCAAAAGTGCTTGTGAAATGATTCAATAAACACAGAATTTAGTTTTTGCGTGATTCTCTCAGAGCGGAAGTTCCATTTAGTAAAGTATTCATTGCGTTTAACTGGTCCTATATCAATGTATGAGAGTTCGCAAAGTTCTTAATAATTAACATTTTCATAGGAACAGCTACAGATTTAACAACGAGTTCTGTTTTACCTAATATATTTAAACCGAGCATTTTTTTCTCCTAGTTGATATCTTAAACTTAGGCGAAAAGTTTCCAACTTCAACTGTTATCATTGAAATGTGATTTATATTAGCAAGTTGCTCTCGAATATCCCAGTAGATGCAAAACAAAAACATGAAACATTTTGTATTTAACTTAGTAAAGCACGGGGGATGTTTAACAATTAAATTTTTTGATTTACAGTAACCATGTAAAATTTAATACAGCAGAAATTATTTACATAACACTCTTATCCACAGTTCTGAAACTGCTTCATAAAGCTTTTTGGTCTATTTTGAGAAATTTTATAACTAGAAGGGCATAGATAAGATAAGTGTTTGAGAAATAAACCATGCAGCCACCTTTTCGAACAGTCTAACACGTTACATAATATTAAATTATTTATAACGATCAATATTACATAATTTAAATTTTCAATTATTATTGCACATTATATTACACAGAATTAAATTAAATATACTCTCATAAAATGACACGCATTAATGTGACATCACAACGCTTTCATTAACATTAATCGTCACATATATTCACGACCATATTAATTTATCTAAATACTACAATATTCTCGCATAGTTTGCCGAGTGCTTTACACAATGCTTTGCTAAATACAAAGTAATCTTTTTCTTCTGACTAAAACACAGGAAGATGTATTACTGTGAAAACCATTTAGAAATCTGTTTTAAAATTACTCACTCATTCGGAAGATCTGGAGCATGGTCTTCTTGTCCAGGTACGTCAACGTGAATGAAAACTGATCTTTGCTTTATTTCGCTCATGGACGGGTGTTCCACAAAATTATAAAAGGAAGAATCTGTAATATAATTTGAAATTTACCCCTTCTATACAAAAATAATTTTATGATTAAAAGAATTCTGTGATTGAGCTTGTATATTAATAGAAATAAAATGAATCAAATATAACGCATGATTATAAGAAAATAGCACTGTAGTGAGAAGATTATACGTCGAACAGCATATTGCCATATACTATTCGAAGAATATACGCCAGTGCTCAATTTAGCATTCTATGAATACATTCGCTTCATTTATTCTTCTTTGAAGCGCATTTTAAGTTACATATAAATGATAATGTTATTATTAAATCCAACTGGAAGCAGCTGAGATGTAAATAGATAAAGCAGCGATTCTTTTTATCCACTCATACAGTAAAAATAGGATTAATCAATTCAGAGAATAGTTGCAATTAGTTTTTGTTGTCCACTGCATGGGTCTCCAGCAGCCATTTTCTTGCATTATAAGAAATAAATATAGTAAGGGTAGCAGATACAGAAAATAGCATCATCTCTAATTATTTCTTTAAATAAGTATTCATAACAACTGACATAAAAGGCAGAAAGAGTAGGCTCTGCTACGAGAAACAACGTTGAAACTTAAAAATTTAGGAACATAAGGGACAATATACTTTTAAAATCAGAGCCAAGAGAAAAAGAAATTGCTGATTACTTTTATTGAAGTTTCAGATTTCTGCTATGATAGATCCCTTACTCACAGGCATGTTACTGTATTATTAAAAGGATTCATATTTTACATAATTGGATAGATTCATACATATATACAATCAGACTTATAACGAACTCCTAAAGAACCGAAAGCTTAGTTCGCTATATCCGGTGGCTTGTTATATCCGATCCATTAAGAAAAGTGCATTATTTCACAAAAAAAAAGGTGCAAAAACTGGCTAATATGTAACAACACGCGCGCACACACACACACACACGCACACAAAAAAAAAGAAAAAAAAGAGCTGACTATCATTGTCACAGCTACCAAAAGAAACAAATAATAACTCTAATTTTTTTAACATTATATTAATTACAAATAATATTATTTTCGCTTCCTAAATTTCTTTTTTGTTCTTTCTCAGTTTCATCGTACGTTAACAATATTGTAAAGTCTTTAGGTTTTACCGAATTAGGAAAGATGAAAACTGTGCAATGTTCTCACCACGATTCGAATTTCGGACCTCCCCATTGCTAGCCGGACGTGCTTTTTACTTACACTACGAAGACAAGCGGTAAGGAGACAGAAAATACATTACACTCTGCCCCACCTCATCCCTCAGGTGGAAAGGATTTAGTCGTCAAACCCTGGTGGTGACGTATTATAGCCCGTCACATTTTTAATTCGGATGCCAATGCAAAGTCTATTTAGAATTTTTTGGAGAGGAAAATTTGAAGTAATTAGCTTTGCTCCCGTCGGGTGTTGAACTCCGGACCTTCTCATTGCTAGCCAAACGCTTTTCCAATTACATCATGAAGGCACGTGGCAAGAGGGAGAAAATAGGAAAAAAGGAAAAAATACTTCACAGTTTAACCCAATAAATAAATTAGCGTAAAAGTCAAGATACAGATCTTTCCTTTGAAATAGATTCTGTTTTTAAAATGCCCATTTAGACACAATATGATCTTCTGAGATATACTTATCGGCTTTCCAAGAACTGGATATCACATCTGATTCAAAGAGCCTTTGTTAAATACGCAGATAAAGATAGGAATGAAGACAAAAACCGTAATGCCAACTTGTTCTTTCCTCATCCAGTTTGACTAAACGTAGATGATTTTAAGAGTTCGTGATTTTTCTGTTAAAATTTTCAGAAATTGTAAAATTTTGAAAAATACAAAACCATTCCACTCGAAGACATTGATTGATTTCGTTATATTCGATTTTCATACGTCTAGTGACTCACTATAAAGGTATAAAATAACACCAAGTGTGTAGGAAATTGGACGGGACCAAATGTTTCATTCGTTTTATCTGAGAGTGCGTTATAAACCAGTTTCATTTTTCAACCAGTATTTCATTTTTACACCATTAAATAAGTTGAATGTAATATGAGGTGGAAAATATCAGAACAGAAAAGTTAAGGATGTGTAAAGAGTTATGACATTTCTTCATAATGCTTTCATGCTGTAAATAGTTACTGCATTCAAAGAGCAAATGAAAGATTCGTGGTTCGAATGTCTGCGACGGCCCAATAGAATTTTCACGTTTCTTGCTCTAAAACAAAACCTAATAGTCTCTACAGTAACGTCTTAAATAAATTCTGGAATATGGTAACTCGTCATTACCTGGATCTACTTGACTGGCTCTCTTACCCTTCTCCAGTCGCCCTCTATTTGGAGTAGAAAGTAAAACATTGTCTTATTAATGACATTTAAATTTGGAAAAATGAATTCACAGAAAATTGATTTTGGCAATCAAATGTAAGAATACTCCTTCTTCTTCATACTATTTATGTCACGATAATTATGAATAAAAAGTGGCTCATCACATTTCTTTAGATTTTATCATTTTCTTTAATGTTTAACTAGGATATTTTTGTATGAAGAGGGAATTTTGTATGAGGAATAAGTAAAGTTTTCTTCAATTTTGCAACATGAGAGGGAATTACTTGAAATGTTTAAATTTCTGAAAAATAATCTTGCCCTCGTAGTGCTGAAAGTATTAGCATACGACATTGTTTCTTACTTTAATGATCATTTATTAGGTTATCTTCAGACTAGGTAATAACGCCCGAAAGTTGGTAGCAGGGAAAATCCCGGAGGTGCAATTCGAGAAGAAAAGAGTTTTGGCTCCAGGCAGATATTTTTACAAACAATTCCGAGAAGGTGCATCTCTTCTTTCGGGAGATCACTGGAATTAAATGGCACATTGCTTTCATTATTTCTGCCAACTTTCCTTTGACTCTTTTTACCAAATAACAAAGATTCCACTAGCATTTCGAAGTTCCAACAAAGCTCTTTTAGTTTGCTTTTCTACAAGAACACCTTTTTTAAGGGACATTCTCTGAAAGGAGTTTCAGAAATGCTTCCGATGCCATATTTAATATCTCGTCTTAATGCGTTCAATTAATGTTTTTTTTAATATTTATTTTAAAACTTCTCAAAGCCTATTAGGCTCTCTTAGCTGCATTTTTTCTCTGGAATGTGTTCATTGAGACCTGCATTTTAAACGGCGACTTTGCTAATTCAACACCTTTTTTAATAAAATATATTTCTTAAAAGCACTTGTTGGGTGGCTGTTTCGAAAAAAAAAATATTTGCTTTATTCAAAATATGCTTTAAGCTGCTTGAAAGAGAAAATTGTTTGCTGTAACCTTTCGTTTTGAGATTCTCTTAATGCGGTACATGCAAAAACTTCGTTCTTTTAATGGAATTAGGAAGAAAAACATAAACAGATTTGCTTATTACTTTGAACTCCCCACCTTATCGTAGGATTAAGGAAATTCGCAATGAAAATCCGTCACTGTTTTAAATTTTCAGTCGAGACTAATCAAGTACAATCTTAGATATTTTCTATATTTTTCCTGCAGTTTTATTTTTATTATTATTATTCTTTTTACCAAGAATACCATATTTTGTTTTCAAGATAGCAGAACAACCTTTTTCTTAATGCGCAAACATATTATTGAAATGTGTCAAACGTAACTTTCATTTCTACAATTTAAAATTGTCGTGACACGAAGGAGTAAAAATCACAATCGAAACAATTTACCGCAGTGATGGACGGAAATTTAAAGCATTTGGATTTGACTGGATTCTTCAAATCCTGGCAAATGCAAGAGATACTTTCGTAAAAGACTTTGTAAGATATGTCTCTGCTACTCCACATAAACGACTTCTAGATCCTACAATGAACCTGGCGAATTCTCGGACAGACGGACAGTGAAAGAAGAAGGGTGAAAGTAACCCTTTATTAAATCAAAGTTTAACAGAAGGGCACGATCTTCGCGCGTTACAAAACACCGTCAACTTGCGGTGGGAACTTAAATGTAGAATATATCTCAAGTCGAATCTAAAATAGAATAGTGCTGGATTAGAAGGTTAATTACACCTAACAGGTTGACTGTCAAAATCTAACAGGTGTGAAGATAATCCGAAACGGCCAAAAGGCTTACTGGCGTAACAGCAAGGTAGCAACGAAATGTGTGCTGACTAGCGAAAACACGCTCTGAATAAACTCAGAGTTTTACCCGTTTAAATACTCATTTCACTTAACTTTAAATTTACATCCTGATGAGAAAATACAAGAGGAAGTTGAGATGTTCAGGAAAGGTATCAAACTTAAAATAAATTTGTTATGCAAAATAAGGGAAACTCTACAAACGAGTTGTATTCGCTTTACACATGGGGGAAAACACAAAAACTCCCATACAGCCAACTTGGTTGCCTATATTTGTGATCGGATCGAACTACTAGAATGGTACGCTTTTACCGATCGGCCGCTGGTGTGTTCAAAGGGCATTTGGAACTGGAAATTGTAGAGAAATTAGTCTTTTTTTTTTTTGGAGTGTGAAACGCAAAAAGAATGAGCTAGTACAGTCATTAGGTTATTTCGAAGTAGGAAAGGTGAGACAATCCGCTGTGCCCTGGCCAGGATTCGAATTCCGAACATCCCGATTGCTAGCCGGATGTGCTTTCAATTACACCACAAAGAGATGCTATTAAGAGGGAGAGGACGACTGGTGAGGAGGGGACTCAGTTTCCAAACCCTGGCGAATTATCATCCACCAAATTTTAATTCATGCGCCACATCTAGAGTCATTAGTTTTATTTAGGAGAAGGAAAAGTGAGACAGTCCGCTATGCCATCACCTGGATTTGAACTCCGGACTTCCCGATTGTTAGTTGGACCTGCTTCCAATTACACCAAAGCAGCCGGTAAGGAGGGAGAAAATGCTTTAAACAAGCTATGGTAGCTTATAAGCTGAGATTCGAACCAGTATTCTCCAGTTGTTAATTAGACGTGCTTCCACTTGCACCACGGGGACTAGAACGAGGTAATGCTATTTCCTTAAATTCTGCTCCATTTATAGGACGACTGGGGGGAGGCAACTGGGGACAAGGTGTAACGAGTTATCATCCACCATATTTTATTTCGGGCACCACTGCAGAAATCGATAGAATTTTAGAAGTAAAAAAATGCGAGATGTCAGCTAGGCTCTCGCTAGGATTCGAACCATGAATCTTTTACTTGCTAGGCGGACATGCTAATCACTTACACCACGACAGCACGCATGTCTAACCAATCTCATGGGTTGGTTTAGTTTAATTGATTATGGCAAAGCACACTAAGGCTATCTTCTTAAGGGAAGGGATGCCTTCGTGGAGGATTTTTTAAAGGGAACTGGCTCGTGTACACGTTACGCATGGGAGAAACTAAAGAGCTCATACAGTTAGTCTGTTCGCCTGGAATCGAGCCCAGGTTTGAACTACCAGTGTTCAGCGATTTTACAGATCCGCCGCTGGTGGACTCATGAGTAACGGAATATAAGTAAGGGAATAATACGTTTAAAATTTTCAAAGTTCTTTTCATTTAAACTTAACTGTAGTATTATTCTAGTTTTGTATGAAGGAACTTAATACTTTTTCCTTTTTATTGCAGCATTTTCTTTTTAATCGACAGCATTTGCACTCCTCACTTCATAATAACACTGATTTATCAGCCTTCCTCGCCTAATTTGGCATATATAGGGTATAGACATATTTAATTACAACACTTATGTAAAATTAAAAAATACATTACATCTAATATATAAACTCGTGAACAAACTTAATTACATCAAACATTAATTGCTGCTTAGGAAAAAAATTAAAAATACCTCTCTGAACAGTTTGTTCTTATATTTTTCACTATTTAAGAAAATAAGGTCCCTTATATCTCAAGTTCGATTATTATAACCACTTAATTAACATAAAGCATTTTAATTACAGTCAGATCCAGAGTTTGCATAACTCAAAATTATATAAACGCTATTTAAGTTTAATATAGATTCCTTCTCTGTTTTCTTTATTTTAAATTATTCACTTCAATTCCTTTGCATATCTAACTCTTCCTTACAGTTCCAATTATTATACCGTACTCAAATCAAATCTTCATTATATTTCATTCAAAAACGTCCAAAACCTTGATATTTAAAGCAGCTTATTACCTTCAACTATTCTTTCGAAGTTATTCGAACCATTTTAAATTTATCATACCAACTTCCATGTCAGTTTCAAACTTTTCTGGCTTTATTCTAATTCTTCTCTATTCTAGCTAATGTAACTTCCGAATTTGCCTTTGTAGTTAGGTTATTTATAAACAGGAGAGATGAAAAATGAGCAATGCCTTCCCCAGGACTCGAATCACGGACCTCTCAAATGCGCGCCGAGTATGCTACTACTACACCACGAAGGCGTGCTAGAAAGCGGGAGAAATACCTTATACCTTAATTGAAAATAATAAGACCATTCCTCAATCATCAAAAATAATATTCTTCCTTCAATCACTTCTTAAGTTTCATCTCTTTTCATTTCTTCAACTATATTGTACGAGATTATTTTCAGTTTGTAGGCATTCTTTTTTGTAGAGAATTTTGCTTGTTTATCTTCTGTCTACAATTTATTTACCTATCTGTCTTCTTCCAATCTATTTATTCCCATCATTCTAATTTTATACCCAAACAGTTAGTCCTCCATTATTTACCTTTCTTGAATTTCAAAATTCACTTTTATGCTCAATAGAATCAATCGGCTCAACAAATTTTGATTTTAACTATTCTGACGATTTCCTAATCCTTTTGGGATAAATCGACATTACATGTGCTTCTTCTCTTTTCATTTCATCACGCTCTAGATAGTCTTCTTTTCCACAGTCCTTTATTCCTTCACAATAGCCGCAAATGATGGGTCTGATTGTTGTTAATGTGCAATATCATTTCTTGCCTCTAATTTGCCTTTCAGCAAATGAACTTCCAGTGTTTGAGAGGTAACAAAACCAAAAGGCAACTCCTGTGCATCAGAAATTTTCTTTTCCGAAGTTGCATTAATTTTTGTAGATTCATCAGCTATCTAAATCACTTATCAATATAAGGACATTATTAATTCATTCATTACTCTCAATAACACACTCTATCTGTACATTTTTATTCATTTTTAATGACTTGTTTTGTTTCCAATGCCGAGCACTAGCCTTTATAGGCGTTGAGCACTACTAAGGCCAGAATCGGTGGTCACTTTATTATAGAGGCACCTAATAGGTAGGCCACAGTTGCCTGCTATGAAGGAACAGATAATTTACATCGATGTCTTCTCCGGGATTCGAATCCGGGCCCTTCAGTACGGCAGCCAGAGTCACTAACTACTTTCCCGTTTGGCAAGCGTTTCTAATGACATTGATGCGGTATTCGGAATTAAACTTCTTTCTTTGGGAGATAGAGGGCCCCTTAGACTCCGACAAATTTCCGAACTCCTAGGAAATATGCGTTAAAAATATATAAAATTCAAACTTCCCTCTAAATTTTTTCAAACCATTGTTTTTTTATTCCAAAGCATTTTTCAACTATTTTAACTTCCCATTTTATTATAAAGGGGAAAAAGGGGGCGGGGGAGAAGGCAAAATTATGTACATATGGTGTACGAGTACATCAGTAAGCTATAACGGTATTTCTGGTGCTCATAATAGATCCGACAATTTAAAATATTTGTTGTTTTCTGTAAATATCAGTAGTAATTCATGGTATTCTGATTGTTCTTTTCCAAACGTGAGAGATGTTTGTGTTTCCCTTAGCTATTTATCATATTTCAGAAAAGACTTCATTACTAAATACACTGCTGGCCACCGTAAATGCAACATCCTAAAGGAGGCATGCAAATAACATGAAATTTACAACATGTATTAGCGGAGGTAAGATATGCAAATGATCAGAATTTCAGCGCAGACGCACATCACGCGCGCCTGTGGCGTCACTTCAAAGCGCTATTTAAAGCTTGGAGTTTTCGACGATTTCAAGTTCGGCAATTGTGTTTTTCTTGTGATTTTTTCAAAAAACGATCAATTATGACTTGTAGTAAACAGCGATCATCGTTTGATCAAGTATCCGAGTTCGACAGAGGAAGGATAGTAGCCTACCGAGAGTATGGATTATCTTTCAGGGAAATCGGTAGTCGTGTTGGACGAAACCAAACAACTGTAATGCGGATACGGGACCGTTGGATGCAGGAGGATACGACGGACCGACGTGTTCGATCGCATCCACCTCAGTGCACCACTTCATGTGATGACAGGAACATTGTGCGCATGGCAGTGACGGATCGCTCAGTCGCATCACGAACCATAGCACAACACATTCAGTCTGTAACGCATCATCCAGTGCCTGCGCATACCATTCGACGTTGTTTACAGCAGAGTGGCCTTTCCGCAAGACGTCCATTGCTTCATCTACCCTTGACGCAGAGCCACAGACGTCTCCGCCGCCAATGGTGAGATAAAAGAAGGATGTGGACGGCAGAATGGAACGAAATTGTCTTTACTAACGAGTCACGCTTCTGTCTGCAACACCACGATGGTCGGATTCGAGTCTGGAGACACCATAGAAAGAGGATGCTGAACAGCTGCGTTATGCACCGCCACACTGGTCCTGCAACGAGTATTATGGTATGGGGCAGTATTGGATATCACTCTCGCACTCCTCTAGTACGCATTGCCGGTACTTTAAACAGCCAGCGCTACATCTCCGAGGTGTTGGAGCCAGTTGTCCTTCCTTACCTTCAGGGCTTGCCCACAGCCATATTTCAACAGGATAATGCGTGACCACACGTGGCACGCATTGTCCAAGGGTTCTTCGTCAATAGCCAGATTGAATTGCTTCCCTGGCCGGCTCGCTTTCCGGATCTTTCGCCGATAGAAAACATGTGGCCCATGGTTGCTGAACGATTGACCCAGATTACATCCCAAGCTGCCACACCAGATCAACTTTGGCAACGTGTGGAAGCTCCTTGGTCTGCTGTACCCCAAGAACACATAAGTCTCATTGAATCAATACCGAGGCGTGTGGCAGCGATGATCTCCAACAATGGCGGCTACTGTGGCTACTGATTCCGGAAGGAACCACACTTCACAGAAGTCTATAAATTTAATCATTAGGTCTTGCTCAACATGTTATCTACTAAATAATTTTGTTGTGATATCTCTTGTATTTCTTGGTGTTGCAATTTGGGTGGCGAACAGTGTATATCTTGAATAATTGGTCCTAGTGTAGGATTTCCTTAGTTAAGCAATTATTCAAACTGTTGCTATCGTTTCTGAACTCCTCCCCTTCCCTCGAATTTCCTCGCCAGGATGCAAATTCAAAGTGAAGTGAAGTGAATATTTAAGCGAGTGAATCTTAGTGTTTATTCAGAGCGTGTTTTCGCTAGCCAGCGCGCGTTACGAGTCCGTCCTTGCTGTAACGCGGAGTTGCTGATACGCCTTTTTGGCCATTTAAATAATTATCACACCGGTTAGATAGTTGAGTCAACCTAGTTAGCCTTAACTTAAAGTGTTAGTCCAGCACTACTCTTTAGGTTTCGAATTTATTATGTAACGATTTTTAAGTTCCACCGCAAGCTGTCGGTGTTATTGTAAGTAAGAAGTATGTGCCTTTTTTTCTGTTCAGAGTTTGAATAACAATAAAAGGTTATTTTTACCCTTCTTCTGTGTTGGTTTCCTTTACACCTGTTCAAAAAGTCGCCAGGTTCCTCAGTAGGATCTAGCAGAGTTTATGTTACCAAAGAGAACACGATCCTACACTACACTAGAGCCAAGTTCACACTACTCTAGATCCTACACTACACTAGATCCTATATAATCCTATAAGCCTACACCACACTAGATCCTACACTAGAGCCAAGTTCCAGTTCATGTAACGGATCAAACTAGGGTTTCAATCAGGGATAATTTTGGCCGCGTAATACTTCTCATTAATAATATGTAAAATTTAGTTTAATTTTTTTTGCACAAGCAATTTACTGAGAAATTCGTAAGTAGCAATTCATTTCCTTTCCCAATATTTCTTTTTTGTTAAAAAAAGTGTTGAAAACTTAATTCTATAATATAGAAAATCGACCTCGATAACATTGTCAGAATTATTGAAATGGACGGCTAAACTATTTGCATTAAAATTATCATATTACTTTTGAGACTCAGAGAGTTGTATTTTACTTTAATAGTATTAAAGCTAATTAAAACGCTGTCTAACCGTCTTTAAAACAGTTGGAAATAGCGGAATTTTTAAGACTATATCATCAGCTTTTGCGTTTTGATATGTACCAATTACTTTTTACTAAACATTTATATTAATGTAATGTAAATTTTGAATAAAAATGTAAGTATGAATGTAAACATATAGTCTTGAAAAAAACTTATGTGATGTCAACAGTAGTATGAAACTTTAATAAAATAATAAGTTTCTATTCAGAATTATATTATTAAATTAAAGTAGAGGTTTCACTGGATTTGTTAAAGTCAGTTAGTCCAATAACCCCAACAGACGTAAAGCGAATTATCGCTATATCTGAATTAACTGCAAAATCACGAAAAGGTTTAAATAACCATTTTATTTAAACAGAATCTAGAACATAAACGCACTTTCTTGCGCTAACAATTTCAGTCACAGCTCGTGCTGATGTAACTAAACAGAACAGTCAACGTGAAACAGCAATCAGCTCAAGCTGGCTCAGTAATTCTAACCAGAGCGTCGAAATAAAATTGTCCTTAGTGAATGTAATGCAAAGCCGAATACTACGACTATCAGAGCTGGCAGGAACTAAATAGAGTGCATGCGAAGCCATAAACGAGCTTTGTTTGAAAAAATCCCAAAACCTCAGCTTATATACTGGCTATCTCATTTGCATTCCTGTGAGGAAACGGAAAGGAGAAGTTACAGTACAGATCCAGATCATAATAACTGGTTCGTTTAAAATAATAACGTTACATAACATACGCTTTTATTTTTTATGGAGGCGGTTATTGCCTCTCCCCCCTTTTGAAAGAACAAGTTCTTTAAAATATCAGTGGCTCCCTGCCTCTAAAAACATTTATTCTACTGCAAAATGACACAGAAATAAAATATGTAAGATGAAAGAAGATTCTTAAATTTATCATCTAGTCTTCCTTTAGGCTCATCAGTACAACTTCTTTCGAATTCATCATTAGGAAGAAAGACACTATTATCACCAAGCGAGCATAGCTTCTGGTTTCTTTGTGGAGCGCAAGCGTCTGATTTACTTCTTCAGATCTCGTTCAAATAAATGTGTTTGCGTGGTTGCATAGCATCCAAAGAAAGATTTAGATCTTCTTTCTAATATTCCTGGTAACAATAGTCTGCTCTTTACCTACTCCGTACACTGTTTCCAACAGAGTAAGTCATTTGTTTATAACTTATTTGAGTTTTATGATGGCGTCAAGTACATTTCCCCCGGATGGGAGTGGAATACCGTATATATAATATAAAGAGATTTCAGAAAGGTTTTGGGTGAAGTTCATCGTGAAAAATCTTCTCTAATAAACTAGAAGTAGTACTTGTATTCATATTAGTGTGTTCCTAGGTTTTCTATCTTTTCCAGCCTAAATTAGGCGCTAAAACAACTATGTGATATTAGCATATAAGGAAAAGATTGACACCCCACGTAAAAACTGAGAAGATGTAAATAATGTTATTTAGCATTAATTTTATTTTGGTAGAATCGTTTTTCACTGTCGCCTGGTACAGATACTCTCATTGTTTATCTGTATTTAGCTGTTCAGCATGTTTACTGATAAAAATGGTAAAAATGTTAGGCATATAAGGATAAAAATGTTTTAGTTCTACCAAACCTGCAGAATAAACTGTGTCAAGCAATAGTAAACCCTAAAATTGCAGCTTTTAAGATTTACTCAAAGAAAAGATTTATACTCACCATAAAAGCTTCTGCTTTTTCTGCCAAGTGAGTGTAAGGAATTATTGAATTTCCTTATGTGTTACCGTGGTGCAAGTGGTTAACATACTCAGCTTACGAGTGAAAAATCAATGGTTCAAACTGATAAGAGTACAATTCATTATTTACTTTTTTGCTCAAAAATATTCTTTGCAGTGATTCTCGAACTAAATATGTGGAGGGAATAATAATTTGTCATCATCTTGATTTCATCGTCTGATCGACTGGTTCTTGTGCCTCTGCGGTGTCGTCATTTAAGTACGGAAGAATGTAAGAAGTTATAGCATTTTCCTGTGCGAATATCTGTGGCGTCCAGCTGGCAAAAAGAAGATCCGTATTTCGAACCTCGCGAGAGTACTGTTAATTTCTCATGCTTCCTGCTTGGAAAAAATCTAACACTAATTGGACTCATAAATATCTCATATCTCTGGTTAGATGGATGATTAATTAATTATGGTGAAGAATCGAATGTGAATTTTTAACAATATGATAAATTTTTGTAACAATATGTAACACATTATTAAATTAAGCATTCACTTTTATTTATTATGAAGACGGTTGTTATAGATACCGTTTCTCTCCCTTTGAAGGAACAAGTTCTTTAAAGATAATATTGGTTTCTCCATTAAAAAAATAATTTATTTTACTGTAAAATGACAGAGAAATTATAAGTTCAAAACGAATACAAGAGAAGATTCTTATGAAATATTAGCTTAGGGATGGATGCTTTTGCCAAAGTCATTTAGAAGTAAACTGGTTTACAGTAATTTACACTTGGAAAAAAACCTGTATTTGTACTTTTCTTAAACTGAAGCAACGAATTGTGGAAAAATATATCGAGCTTTGCCTATCGAACATTAAAATTAAAATTTTCATCGTAATATAGATTCTTGTCATTCAGTAGAGTACAACTTGTTATAAAAAGAAAAGGATATTACACTTTATATAAAAATGGTTTAAAAAAATTTTAGGTATGTAAGATAAAATATAGATAAGGCAATAAAAATAGTAACTGGTTATAATAAATCGTTCTAAACTACGTCGTTTCAAAATTAATCCATCTCAGAAGATTCTTACGCAATGCTAATGCTACGGCACTTACATAGCGCTCCAAATAATCATAATATCCAGATCTGTGGAATGAAACTAACCATTCAAAATGAAGTTGAACCAAGACTAAATCAGTCTTATCTAGGCCTTCGGTACCTGCATTTCATATTGGCTTCTCTCTCCTGCTTGCTTGTTATCTCCGCTTTTCTTAAATACGTATTAAAAATGTAAAATTTTGTTAAAGAATTGGTACACGTGGTGCTCTCTCTTAGCTATTTGTGGTAAGAGATAAATGTGTTCAACCGGCCACGAATGCTGCTTCATTTTTATATTCCACGTCATCAGCACCTAAATTATTTCATATATACGACGTGAAACTAAAAAATCTAACGCTTTATGAAATGAAATAGCACACTAAATACTATTAACTTATTTTTATTCACTTCGTGGCTTTAGAGTCTAACATCCTCCATTATTGGGAAAAAATATAAAAATTACGCCGCTATTAAATTCTGAAAATGACATCTTGCAAATGTCGTTCTCTACAGTCCATTCAGTGATGGAATCGTCAGTGAAACTTCGCACAACATAAGAGTCCCTGTACACTCCCAATGACTTATAGTGTTAAAGTTTGGTGCGATCGGCCTGTATTTCTGCTTGTCTCCTCTGAACGTCCACCCACGGCGGTTACGGACCACCTCGGTGCAGTGGGTGACAACGTTCTTAGCAAGGAGGGCGACGAACGGGCCGGTCATTAAGCTGTTGGTGGCTTCCCAACATGAGTGGCTTGAGCAAATCTTTGCTCGTATATTTAACATCTTGCTCACAAAGCTCTACTCTGCAGTGGGTATGCTGCTTCAGCTCGGCGATACTTGTAAAGGTGTCGCCATATCGCGGCAAGTCTGAGTGAGCTACACAGTCTGATGATACTCCTGTTAATGCAGTGAGGAGCGGCTATTCCAATAGCTTGTATTTCTGCTCGTATGTTCGTCTTAAGATGATCAAACAGTAACAGCCAATGCAAAACGATGCACTGAAATGTCAACACAGTTTCTCAGAAGGCAATAAACTGACTCAACGTTTGGTTTCAACAGGATGGCGCTACTGCCCGCATGGGTTGGGATTCGAAGAGGATATTTCTGGAACATTTCATTTTCCGAATGGAGGTACCGAGTGTTCTTCCTATGGGGTTACTTAAAATCGAGACTAGTTAACCAAATTGCTTATCTGAATTAAAAGCCATCATTCAACAGCTCGACTTCAGTTCCTATGGGGTTACTAAAAATCGAGACTAGTTAACCAAATTGCTTATCTGAATTAAAAGCCATCATTCAACAGCTCGACTTCAGTTCGACTTCAATTCCGTGCGGACCGAGGAGGTAATTTTCATAACTTCATATAGCTTCATATAGTAGTTATTGTTTTTTTCACATTATTGCGTACATTAAACTTTCAAGTTATAACATGAAAAAATGGAGTTCCTTATATATTTACTATGTTTGTTTATTTTAATGATCGTTAGATTTTTCCGCTCCACCTTGTATGAATGCATATATTCTTAAAAGTAGATTACTTTAAAAAATTAAATGAAGATGATATAAAACAAGGAAAATAAATTGGTTCAAATTACAAAAGAATTTCAGTATTGTTGAAATCAAACATACACAGTCCAGTCACATTAATGTGACCATCTGTCAAAAGCCAGAATAACCACCTTTCGCAGAGCGGACTGCTGCGAGACGTGCAGGAAGAGAGTCACATAGGTCCCTGAAGGTGTTCTCTGGGATGTTGAGCCATGCCGACTCTAATGCCGTGGCCAGCTGCGCTAGATTACGCGGTTGAGGATCCATGGCGCGAACAACTCGATCGAGATGGTCCCACAGATGCTCGATTGGGTTTAAGTCAGGTGAGTTTGCTGGCCAGGGGAGGACGGTAAACTCATCCTGGTGCTCTTCGAACCACGCACGTACACTGGCAGCTGTATGGCACCTCGCATTGTCCTGCTGGAAGATGCCATCATCCTGAGGAAAAACAATGCGCATGTAGGGGTGAACATGGTCCGCAAGGACAGATGCGTACTTGTATTGATCCATTGTGCCTTCCACAATGATCAGTGAACCTAGAGAATGCCAGGAAAACATTCCCCAGACCATAATGCTCCCGCCTCCAGCTTGGACCGTTCCGGCAATGGTTGCAGGGTGGTTCCTTTCAGAGGTTTCACGCCTTATACGCCAACGTCCATCTGTCCGATGGAGCATAAAACGCGATTCATCCGAAAACGCAACCTGTCGCCACTCAGTGGACGTCCAGCTGCTGTACTGGCGTGCAAATTCTAGCCTTCGCCGTCGATGAACAGCAGTCAGCATAGGTGCACGAACCAGGCGTCTGCTTCGGAGGCCCAGACGCAGCAATGTTCGCTGAATAGTACTTTGGGAGACACTTTTGGTAGCCCCTTGGTTCATTTTGGTGGTCAGTTGCTCAACGGTAGCCCGTCTATCTGCCCGAACGCATCTCCGCAACCGTCGTTCGCCTCTGTCATCTATGGCCCGTGGTGCACCACATTTGCCACGTCGCTGATTTTGGACAGTCCCATTTTGCCATGCACGGTACACTTTTACCACGGCGGCACGCGAACAGTTCACAAACTCAGCCGTTTCGGAAATGCTTCCACCCTTGGCCCGAAAGCCAATGATCATGCCCTTTTGGAAGTCGGATAAATCGCTTCGTTTCTGCATTACGCCAACGATTGAAATGTTTTCCGAAGCCCTCACACACCCTTTATATACGCTCAACTGCACTGTGCTGCCACCTGTCTTCTGTGATTGGTTATTTAACTCTGACATGGAAAGTACGTGGTGGTCACATTAATGTGACTGGACTGTGTATGTAGCTCCACAGTGAAAACGTCATTAGAATATGAAGCAAATGAGGAAATCTGATCTGAAAAATGCAAAAGTGAAAAAACAGTAAGGTGCCGATGAAAAAAATGCATTAACAATAGCAATTATCAATATACGCTATCTTATCTTATTTCTCATGATATAATACATGATAGACAATTCCTATTATCAATGGATTCTTTTCATTTACTTTTTAATATTTACTCATGTTTGCATTTTTCAGGTCACCAAAATTCATCATTTTCTTCACATTCTGATGGTCATTTTAATATCGACGTTGGTATGATTGTTTCCAACAACGCAAAAAATGTCTCTTGTAGTTTTATCCACTTTATTTACATTCTTATATGTCATTTCGATTTAAGTATGTACATATTCTGCTGTTTCAGTGCTATCGTTTTATTTCAATTCCTTCATTCACTCCAACTTTCAGTTTACGTAAGCATTTACATGAACACACCTAAACGCGTTTACATGAATATTTTCAGGTCTTCATAGAATTTCCTTTTGGTTACATAACAAGATGCTATTTTTTTATTAATCAGCTAACTGTTGACCCTTTTCTTCAACCAACGAAAAATGGTGTAACTTTCGCTGCAAAATGGATGCACGCGCAACTATTGAAAACGTTTCAATGATGCGTCTCTTTTCTAGTTTTTGTAAAATAAAGAGCAGATATGACTACATTAACCGCATTTTTACATACAGAAAGATAACAAGATCTTAAATACTTTGTAATGAGTAAGAAATCATACTACACAAGCATAGACTCACGCACATACCCCGTCTCTATGTTTATCGATGCAGGAGACGTGAAAAATGTGCAATTCCCTCGTCGGGATTCGAACACTGGATCTCTCGATTGCTAGCCGAACGTGCTATCTAGTTACACAATGAAAGCATGTGGGAAGGAGGAAGGAACTACCTTATAAGGCTTTGCGCTGTTTCCGAAAATTAATGGTACTTCAAGATTCAAAAAATTAAGCGGACATTTTCCCCCCTTTCTTCAGGGGGCTAGCTTATTTGCTGGTTATCTCTATAATTAATTGTATTTTTTAATTTTATAAATATAACGGTATTAATGAACCAATATACCGCCACCACTGATAATCATCGCTATTAGCCACCGCCGTAATAGTCCTTTTCTCTAAGAAATTGCCTTTATAGGACAATTAAATAGTCTCGAACGATGGGTGGTCAACTAGTAATTCAGTTCTGTTGACTCTGTTGCAGAAACCAAGAAGAGTTGAAACCAAAGAAGTGCTTGAGACTAATTTGGGCCTTCATTCGAAGTCGACTACGAGGTCACAAAATGTATCGTCCTAGTGGGCTAACAATTGCAATACAAAAGCACAATGCAAGAAATGTTTTTAATTTCTTACATTTCCCCTTCTCCACACACTAAAGAACGACTGAGAGAAAGCCAGACGAACCACAGGCAACCAAACTGTTTGTCACCAAAATGGTGGTAAGTTGCTCTCCACATTTTGTCTCTGGCACCAGATGCAGAGATCAGAAAGAGTTCAAAAGCGAGAAATGCTTGGAATTTGATGTAGTCTCGCTGGATCTGACATGCTCGATATGTTAATCACGAGAAAAACAAAATCATATAGGGGGAAGAAGGTCTTTTTTATTTCCTACCATTCTGAGAGACGTAATTTCAGCAAATCTTGAATAATTATCGTTGAATTAAGATCTTTTACAACTTGCAAGCAGTGGTAAAGAAACAGACTCAAGTTTCGTGCAGTACTGTTGTTCATTATAGTTTCTTGACAAACGAAACAAGGTGCTTATTTTGAAATCTCAAGTTGACTGTATACCTAAAAGTTTTTTAGGTTGCTAAGAAATTTCAGATTTTTTATGTTTCTTTCTTAAGGGAACATAATCTTTTGTAATCGTAGATATTTAAAAGGTTTGTATCGTAAGAAGACTGTGTTATAACCCCCTCCCCTTTTTTTTAATTGGGCTGTGTCAAAATTTTGATGCACAGTTTTAATACATACATATACAGATTCACACAAACCCAATACAATATAACGCGGAATTTTATTAATTTGCGTGGTTGCGTCATATTGTAACAAGTATAAAACATTTAAATGATTACTGAAATTAATAAAGAAATCACGTTTAGATTTCAGATTTCATGTATTCCAGCCGCTTTGTATTCCTAAATAAGGCAAATCTTTCAAATCAGTTTTTTTATATATATTTTTAAAGGCAGTTTTAAAATAAATTTAATTCACTTTTCAAGAAAATAAAAATAATATGTTACTTACGATTACTGCCAATATCATGTACTGTGAGGAAAACTGCTTTCTTCTCGGCATTATCCAGATCTCCCTGAAAGAAGAATAAATTATTTTTTGGCTTTTATATTCAAGCTCTAAATGTTTTGGTTCCAAGAATATTTTCCATAAACATTAATAATATGTTTTCCAGACTCATAGTGCCTATTTATTAGGTTATACAAGCGGAAGAACTAAAGAAAAATAAAAGCTAGTGTTTTCGCAATTTGTAATTGTTCTGTCTAAAATATTCATTACTTTAATGGGAAGCGCTGAATAAGAATTTTTTACTCTTCTGTTCGACACACGATCCTAGTATTTCAAGCATTATAAACGCTAATAAGCGGGTGGGCATTATTTTGAAACATAAAATCATGGATTGAGAAACGTGATTGAGAAACAAGAGATGAAAAGAACAAGATTAAAGCCTTTCAAATTATTTTGGAGCTTATAACTAAGCGAAATTCAGAACCAGACTAGCTTTCATTTTATAACTGAAGGTAATGGATTGAGAAATCTCATTCTTCCGAACAACGACGGGGAAAGGACAAAAGATTAGAAAAGCAGGGTTTCTAATCAACTGGTAGAGTTAATAATTCAGTAAAATTAGCTCTAGACTGATGTTTGTTTCAGTGAAACATGTTTTATGCCTTCTCTACATTATGAACATTCTGTAATGCAACTTCTTTTTCAAGAAGCAACGTTATTTGAGTCATTCTGAATAACGGTATTGCTAAAATAGTCTGTTACAGACAGCTAAAATATTATATTCATAAATATGTATATATATATATATATATATATCTACATTCATGCAGCTCAAAGAAAATCTTTACACAGGTTTTTTTTGGGGGATAAAATCGTCTAGTACTCTTAACATGCAGTCTGTACTCTGCTAAAGTGGACTTGTCTGATCAGGAAAAGGCGATTATAACCACCTTTAGGTGAGAATTAGAGAGCTCATCAAATCTAATTCAGCAATGAATCAGCTGGAAAGTAACATAATTTTCTTACTTTGACCTGACATCCAGCAATACAACAAAGTGTAATAATTACCACTTAAACGTTATCGAATATAAACCAATCATCGAATACATTGCTTTTATAAAAATATACCTAGAGGTAAATTTCTTCCATATTTGATAATACTTCTATCGTATAGGATGATTATCATTCTATAATAGTTTCAAACTGTTAATGTGGGATTGTGTCACATGAATTTTCTTCCTGCTACAAGGTAATTTTCAGATATTTAAATATCCGAAGAACAAATATCCAGGAAATTAATTCTGCTTTACACACATTTCCAGTGTAGAAGACTTTCTTTGTCCCATCTGGATGGGAGGTGCGGCCAGATTTCACAAAATGGTATCTTCAACCTCTCTCAGAAACGATGGAAAAGGGCCAAGGAACGTTTCCATTCGATTGTGGAACTATTCGTTTTTGCAACACTGACAGTCTTTCGATACTAAATTGCAATACTTTGAAATTTTACCACCAATTTGTACGTGCTTTAGAGTTTTCCCAACGAAATTTTAAATTCAGATGACTAGCACCTTGCCTAGGAGTAAATTCAGCTAATCAAATGTAAAAGTCATGTCAAATCTATCATTCAGCATCTGAGGAAAGAAACAATCCCGCTCTAGATTTGACTTCCCAAAAGGGTCTGACTCGAAATAAGAAAGAAAACAATGAGAGCTTCAGTACCTGGAAAGAACGCTCTCTTTCTTTACAGAGATTTCACCGCTCGGAAATAGTTCCCAGGCCAAACCTGAAACTTAGCCGGAACTTAATACCTGGCAGTTGCTGAAAAAACCTCATGTGGTTTTCAGACGAAAACGTGATAGCAACTGACCCCCTGCTTTCCCACTTACATCTGCGTCGTCATAATATCCCCAGAAATAAAACTCCCATTATAAACACAGATGGTTTACGCATGGAAGACGAAGTTGACAGCTCACTAGTTCTTTATCGTGGAAGAGAAACCTTACACGTATGGAAGCAGCGACTAAAAGATAACAACACCGTATTTCAGGCAGAACCTGTAGCTATTTCCAGAGCTATCTAGTGCATCACTCAACAAAACCTACAGGACATCATCATGCACACAGACAGCATGTCGGTCTATACTCAGGAGAGACTTACGGAAACATCAGCATCTTAACATTATGTTCCCTTTGGTGAAAGCGCTTGCTGGAGTGAGTGGCAACGAAATTTCTGACAAATTAGCCAAGGAGGCAATATTATGAAGTATTCATTACCCAAATCCACCATTAGGACCACGCTCACATTTGAAAAAAACAGCTGCAACTCAAGGCATAAATAGCAAACAGAGTAGGATGAATGTGAACAAAGCAGCCGCACATACACCTGCTTCACAGAAGTAGACGACAAACGCAACATCATTTCCCAACAATTAACAAGATTTATTACTGGGCACGGTCCCTTCCCAGATTATTTTAATATACCCGGCGTCAGGAATACTGAACTCTGTGGAGAAACTGATACCTCAGACCATTACCTTACTACCTGCCTACATACTAGAGAACACAATTTTAAAATCCCCAGTAACAAGACACAAACATTCTGAAAGTTATGATAAAACAACGTCTTTTGATGGCAAAGATCGCCCAGATCATCAACCAAGCTTGCAAAACTCGGAGCCGACAGATGCCTTGTTAAGTTTTTTTTAAATAGTAACAGTGCCTAGAGTAAGAGTTTAGCATTCACAGAGTTTGTTTATAGAAGTTTAACGCTCTGTACTACTACGATACTTAAATGTCCCTCAATGTACATTTATAAGTACAATGTACAATGTTCCACAATGTACATTTGTACATTTTTGTAAAATTCTATAAAGTCTGTAAATGATGTTTTGTAATGTGTACTATTAGAAGTGTATGTTAGTGTATGTTCTACTGTAAAGTAATTTGAGTATCTGAAGTTATAATGTATTTATGCCTTGAGCCGCAACCGTAACAATATCTTACAATATTATTTGATGCAACTCTTAGTGCTTGATATGCGGGGGCACAAGACGATACCACATAACCCCTTGGTAGAGTGATAGTGTCTTCGCCTCTTGTCAGTTGTCAATTGCCCACTTACTATGCAAAATACCATGCTTGTAAAATACTATGCACGCATTATATATTGTGTTTATAAGTGCTGTAGTGAAACTGTTACTTACATTTTCTCTTTTCCATGGCTTCATTACGAAACAGAAATAGTACTTTTGAACTAACTGCCTTTATGCCAATGCTACTAGAAAAAAGTACTACTCGTTGGTAGAAAGCAGCGATTTTGTTCTTTTTAAAAGAACCTTTTTGACAAGACCAAATCTGCCTATCTCAATTTCCCTGAAAATTTGTGTCTATAAGTACTGGGAAAACTGTAACATTATAAATCTTAAAACATCGAAGTTCTCGATCACACCATCAGTTCTCGCAACAGTATATTGTGGTTACTAAACATTTTCTTTACGAATTGAGGTGTTAATTCGCGTGACTCGCTTAATTACCCCCGAGAACAAGCTTTTGATTACAAAAGACAGAACCTTCATAGTTACTCGGTTACCCGAAAGTCTAAAATTGTCTTTCGAGTGCATGGTGATACACCACTCATCTCATTGAGGAGACAAACTGGGAAGTGAACAAGAAATGGTTTGTTACGGATGCACAACAATGGGCATAAAGACTGGAATCATATAAAATAGTATCATGTAACAGAACTCACAGGAACAAAAGCGCACCATCAGAAGATCTGAGGTGATTTGCTTATCCTACAATATAAATGCTACGCTTTTTCAAAAACATGACTAATAACGTCTTTGATTAGTTAGACCTAGACGTTTGGATATTCTAATGACTCAGAAGGCTTTAGCTCGATATATGCTTTTAGACTGGAGATGAGCTAAGCAAATGAACATACTCCTCAGTGAAACTGGGAAATTTCGACAAGAATCATATTCATCATGGGCGACAGGTAAAGGTACAAGTTGCGGGGACACCAAAGTGCCAACTTTGGTCACACAGCTATAGTTACACCGCGCTAACTATGCAACCTCCACCCCAATTTTGATGGACAGCACTCTCGGAAGATGGCCCGAAGATCTCATAATCCTCTTCCCCCTAGCCCCATACCACCAGACAGACTTTTCGGCTCGCCAGTATTTTGAGTACCACATGCCGCACAGATACTAACAAATATGTTATCTTTTCCGAGATTCTAACCCGTGCCCATTGTACGGCAGCCAGACTTTCTAATCATTATACCAGTCAGGGTGGCCATCACATGGAAAGATTATCAGATATGGCAAGAATTTGTCTGTAAATAAACTTTCGTCGGAGCATTGCATACATTAATGAAGTTATATCGGATGACTTGCAACTGGTAATTATTACTCGTTATTGTATTTCCAGATGTTGATTCACAGTAATTAGATGTTTCTGTAAAGCTTTGTAATGTACCATCTCAATTCATCTCACTTCGCTACAGAGTGAGATTTTATAACTTACGTAATTTTCAGCAAGAGAGAGAGCAGATATTGTGTTATTCGCGTGATCACTTTACCAGTAATGAGCATAGTATGTGACTGTTCGTTCCAAAACAAAAGATGTGTACTAACGATTTTTTTAAGATTCTGTGTAAATAGTAAAAAATAAAACGTAATTCGATAGCAATAATAATCTTCTCAAAATCTGCAGAACGCGTTATAAATAAGGAAATTAAATGTTAAAGATCATTAGTTCCGAAAATCATAGCATGAAGAGCAAAAGTCAGAATAAGCTTGTTAAAGACACAGATGTCAGCAATATCTAATCTGGAAAAACTAAAGCTAGCAGATTCCAACAGAAGCCAAAAAGGTAACAAAACAATTCAAATGATAAAATTAAATAAAAACAAGTACCATAGCTACTTCAAAGCAGTGACTTTTCTTCCTTTTGAAGTAGTTGAGTGGATTATAGGTTCGCTTTCAGGAGTATATAACTACAGTTTTAGAGCAGACTGATTCTGTATAACTGTAAATTTAGATAGTATAACTGTAGTGTAGCTGTATAAATGCAGAGTTATACAATTAATTCAGCGGTTCGCTTTCGATGTAGTATAAATGTAAAGTTGTGGCAATTATTTTTTTGAGTTTGATTTAGGCACTATCGTACCTCCAATTCAGTTCCCATTGCATATATTCGCTCAGACCCGAAGGTTACGTAAAGCAAAACTACGTGAAATTGAGTTTAAATACACTGGTGTGCAAAAATTAAGGACGAAGTCGAAAAATTAGCATATCAGCTGAACGAAGAGGCAGAGCGGACAGAAAGACCAATCAGGAGATTAAGCAAGGTGAAGTACGGTAGCACATGTGCAGATATGCAGGTAGACGTAATGGGGGAGTGTCTGAGTAGTATAAAGCATGTTGTCGGTGTAAGATCAGTATTTCTGGTAAAGAGATTGCACGCCGTATAGCAGTTAAAATCACACCGAGTTGTTGCCTCAGCGAGAAATGACGAATAATTAATCTGTTAGACGACATCTGGATGCTTTTACCCGAGGTCGAATCATTGGGAAATTGGAGGAAGGCCGCAGTGTGACAAGTGTGGCTGCAGAGTTCGGAATTGCTCACAGTATCGTTTCACGATTTTGGAGACAATTTCAAACTACAGGAACAGCTATCCGGGGATTTAGTAATGGTCGTCCACGAAGAACCACACCCGCAGATGACCGGTATATTGCCTTACAGGCCAGAAGAAACAGGCGGAAGACAGCGGGAGAAAGCGCTAGACACACGAATAAGAACCTATATGAAACAATAACTGAAAAAAATTGGAAAACGCAAACTTACTAAAATCTTACCATGACCTTCTATGCGCGATCTAATTAAATTCTAAAGATAATCAAACGGTATTCTTGCTAAAGAAAGTAGAATTCAAACTGCTCTGAAGAAGTCGAAATTTTATTAAAAGTATGCGTAAAGGTTCAAACTGTCCAATACCAGTACAATGTATTGAAAGATATGTTCAAAATATCCTACCCTGTTATATTTTGTGTGCGGGGGTGTCAATGGTTGGGTATGGTCACCTGCAAAATTATTACCGAGGGGGAGGAGGTCATCGTCCACCGAAAATGGCGGCGTAAGAAACTTCTAAAAGAAGCTGATCTATGTAAAATTTTGAAGCGCGAAACCGGAATTGGCTCAAAGTTTCGAAAATGGAAACAGGTACATTTTATAAAAGTCTTCACGTAATCGGGGTATAATACGCCTTAGAAATCAGAAACCCCATTTTTTTAATAACAGCCAGATTTGCCATAACTGGCTGTTACTAAAAAAATGGGATTTCTAGTTTCTAAGGCATATTGTACCCCGATTACGCGAAGACTTTTTAATCTTTTTGAACATATACCCTTTTCCTTTTCCGAAACTTTGAGCCAGTTCTGTTTTTGCGCTTTAAAAGTTTACAGAGAGCAGCTTCTTTTAGAAGTTTCCTACGCCGCCATTTTGGGTGGGCGATCATCCCCTCTTCGTCGGTAATAATTTTAGAAACCACACCAGACCATTGACACCCCCGCACACAAAATATAACAGGGTAGGATACTTTGAACACATATGTAAATACTTTGTTCTGCTATTGGACAGTTTGAACCTTGCGCATACTTTTTCCAAGAACCTCAAAATTTCAGCTTCCTCCAAGCAGCTTGAATCTAGTTGCTTTAGCAAGAACACCGTTTGGTTATCTTTAAAATTCAGTTAGATCACGCATAGAAGATCGTGTTAAGATTTCAGGAAGTTAGCATTTTTTAATTTTTCCAATTATTGTTTCAATAGGTTTTCAATTTTTAGCTGTCTAATGTTCAGATTTAACCTTTTTATTTATAGAAATTTCTAAGTACAGTTTTTTATTTTCATGATATTTAAAGTTTAGTTTAATATAATCGGGAACCTCCCAAATTTTCAGTTTGTTTAAATGACTATCAGTTTTGCTCTTTATTTATACTTGATTTTGAATTTCGGATTTGCATATGCTGGTTTCAGACCAATTAATTTTTTTGAACTTCAATATACATAATGTAAAATTCTATGGTTTTTAATTGTCATATTGGCACAATGTAATGTTTTATTCTTTTTTGCCAGTGTTTCGAAAATAAATAAAATTTGATGAAATCTTTTTACGATTTTTCATATCCAATGGACCAGGAGAGCAAAACATATTTTCGAAACATATGAATCAACTTTTATGAAGCTTTAACTCACCTTCCCCTGATGAGTTCTGAATTAGAGTTTCAATAAAAGCAGATTAGTTTTTATTTGTATAATTTTGTATATTTTCGCATATTTATTTTTCGAGATTGTTCTATTATGAATTCTCTCTTTTATTTAATCCAATAAAAGAGAGAATTCATAATAGAACAATCTCGAAAAATTGATTATTGTGTTAAACATCTTTTACACTCTTTTTGAATCTCTTTTTGAATTTTGATTATTGTGTTAAACATCTTTTACACAGTTCCAATTATTATAATTATAGAGGAATTGCTTTGCTTTTATTCCAATTTACTAATTAATTTAGATGCTTTAAGTTTATATATAATATATATATATTGCAG
>KK122212.1:394703-484433 GCA_000611955.2 Stegodyphus mimosarum
AGTGTATTTAGCAAATTAAAAAAAAACATCGGTAATCTATAAAATTCAAAACTTAAGAAGAAAATTGTAAACGAAAGTGAATGCTTTGCAGACAGAGAAAGTAATAAATTCAGAGAATAGTATTCTGAGGAAGAAGGAGTGCAACCCTCATCAGCATTCCCATAATTAATTGCCTACCTACCTAGGGAAAGGAATGACTTCTTGGAATGAGATACGACAAGTGGGTAGGGCTAGTGTGATTTATAACGCTTTTTAGGTGGCAGTTAGGTATCGATTTTTCGTTTCATAGTATCCAGAAGTCTCTTACACCAATTACATTTATTGGACTATGAATTAGTAGCAGCATGTGCAAGACAGTCTGTTCCTCTATTTAAAACTGTTCAGTTTAAAAAAAAAAGTTTGCCGAAAAAAGTACATAAATACAGAAATTTTGAGATCAAAATATGTCACAGAGGTTTTTGATAAATTTAACCGAATAACTAACAACGGGAATGTAATGATTTGAAAATATGATAGATGCTTTGATAAGAATTTATCTTATATTGCAACATGTATCCCCATGGAGAAAAAGACAAGTTCCAATAGCAAAATTCCCTATCCTTTATCCCCTCCCCAAAAAAACGTCTTTTTAAATGTATTTTTTCAGACTTTTCATTACATTACTGAGATAAAATTAGATATTTGTTACTTACAGATTAACATACAGCCCCGAAAATTATTAAATATTAATAAGCTTTGACTTCCGCAAAGAGAATAATTTCATCCACAACTGCGATTATTGCTCTGATATGTTTATACTTTATTAGAACAATGGAATCAAAATATCTGATTAGAAAACCGTGTGTTAAAAATAAGAAGTAATTAACTAATTAACTAATTAGTTAAATTAACTAATAAGAGTTAATTTAACTAATAAGAAGTAATTACTAGTTAATTTAACTAATAAGAAGTAACTAACTAAAATAAGAAGTTACAAAATAAGAAGTAACTTAGTGAACTAGTTTGCACGTGATAATATACCACGAACCTGACAGCTGTATCGTGAGCATAAATTGAACAGATGTATAATGAGATCAGTTTAGAACTCCTTAACATACAAGATGAAAAGGTAACCACCTAAAATACTTTAAAAACTAGCGTCAGTGAAGTATGGATTTACATCGTAAGTTACACTGCTGGTTTCCAAAAGTTAAGCAACAAGCGGAAATCTGATAATAACTCAAAACGTATGGAAACAAACTGGATGAAAGTTGGTGAAAATATTTATCACCACATTTAGCTTAAAACCACAAGAAAATTTTATACAAAATATTTAAATATTGTGATAGCAACAGGAACATAAAATAAGAAAAAAAATTCTCAGTAATGAGAATGATCCCCTCCTCCCGATGAGCAGTAAAGGCCTCACGCTGTTTATGACGTTGTCAATGATCTGCATGGGTAGCAATCCCCATTGATCACGTAAACCAGTTCTAAGTGCCTCTAAGGTTAGGGAAGGGGGTGATCAACAACACGTCTCCCAAGAGCATTCCATACATCTTCAGTGGGAATAAGATCGGGAGGCAATTCCATTTCAATTACAGTTCTTTCTTCAAGAAATTGGTGGACGTGGAGAGCAGCGTGAGGGCGGGCCTTATCTGCTTGCGAAATGAAAGTATCGCCAACTGCGCCAGCATAAGGACGAATAATGGGATCTAGTATATCGTCTCTGTAGGTCTGAGCATTGATAGCTCCATATGGCAGCACATACATGTCTATGCGCTCACTTAGAAATACCCCTCCCTATACAAGACCACAACCACATACATGGGTATCTCTTTCTCTTACGTTAGGCAGAAAATATCGAGTGTTTACGTATCTTCATATGTAAATGCATCGAGAATCGCTCTGTAAAGCAAAGCAGGACTCATCAGTGAACAGAACAGACCGCCACTAATATTCAGTCCAGCTTACACTGTAGAGAAATTAGGATTCGTAAATGCCAGTCATTTGCAGAAGTGGCAACTCTTGGTCTACTTCGGTAGGTCTTTGAGAGTCTGAACTATTAATTGGTTCCATAAGCGGCTTAATTCGGAACGGTAGACATGTAGGTTCTTGCAATATCAGATTGTCCTTGACCTCCTTTTAATCGGTCTATGGCTCTATAACACAAATGCCACCTCGAATTCTTATTTACACTTTGGCTACCGCGAAATTATTTAATATACCGTCGTTCACTGAAAAGCGGTCGCCTCCTAAAATAACTCATTTTTAAGCTGTATTATATTTTCGTAAAGCGATGGCAGCGCTACTCTTTTCCATAATCCTATTCTGTTCTTTTATTTGTAACACAACAAAATTTCAAAAATTTCGAGTTACTTTTAGCTGATTTATCTCGGTTCTTCAGTTTGCTGCTTAACTTTTGGAAACTAGTATAGTTGCATGATAAGTTAAGTCTAATATTTTCGGTGTTATTGCATCAACCATTCAATTTGTTTCCAGAAATGCATATTAGCAAACTAAATCCGGGCAAAGAAGGAGGAAAAATAGAGAGATAATTGCTTGAAATTAAGGAATTTATGACAGAGAGAACCGCGTATTATATTACGATAGGCTTATTGAATCACGTGTCATATTTTTGCCAAAAATAAAATTTTTCCTTGAAATGAAGTTTGTAGCCCTGTAGGTAATAGGTCGGCCATTTATGATTCCAGACAATTTTGGGCTTTTACCAAAGTGGTCGCCTTAGAAATGGTAAATATGGACCTTGCTTCATGTTCTGTGAAATACTAGCCACTTTTCGAAAAGTGGTTGGCCACAACAGGATTCGCTGCATTTTAAAATGACAAACCAATAATGATTATAATTTTATTGGGGCCATAATCTTTATTACATCGGTATCACAAAGATCTATAACTTTATGTGCTGTGTGGTCTTAAAAGCCCAACGATTGACTACTGTAAGGAAAACGATTGAATCTGCTCACTGTTGCACTAACTGAACCCATCCATTACTGTAAAAATCATGCAAGAGAAAAGACCTTTATATTTTTTTTTCGAGTTACAGTAACGTCTGAGTCCTGTTATTCTTTATGAATCATATAAAATTGACATAGACATTGACTTTTCATTTCTTTCTCTGCAATGCAAGCGAAAAACATGCTCTTCACACTGCCGCGAACATAACTGCATTAAATACTGTCAGAGGTTCAAAACCAATGGTTTGGTGCTCCTTCAACTCTCGGCACGGATGAGAAAATATGGTGTCAACGGATAGGTGCTACCGTTCTCCATGGATAACGATAAAAAATTTCTGCAGTTAGATCATAATATGTTTGATATAAATGCATACGGCTTATTTGATTAACCCATTTTATTATGATTTAGATCTTACTACCAATTCTCCTTTTCGCTAGCCTCCACCAAGGTGCAAATCAATAAGCATATTGAAGAGGGGTTCTTAAAAGTTTTAACTTCAGAGTTTTGGCATCGACGTTCGCAGCTGTACTTTCTCTCGCCCAACTCTGTTAAGTTAGCATTCCAGCATTAGTCATTTTGCTACCCGAAGTTAGGTCGCGCAATTAGAAATTTGAATCAAAGCTTAATTAGGCCAGTTATATCGTAGTCTCCGGCTACTAATCCGCTTTAAATCTGCAAACTCAATTTTCTGTTATAAATTATCCTCAAATGGTAGAGTTTAATTGGAAGGCACAAGCTATGTGTTTTGATAGTTAAATATTTAAATAAAAAGGTTATTTAAAAAATTTTTGAGAACTTTGTAATACTTTCACAGACGAAGTGATAACTCGCTTATCAATCTAAGTAGGGTTTAAATAAAGTTAAAATTACACTGGATGGAACCCTACTAATGGTTCTGAATCCATGGATTTTAGACATAATTCTATTCCTTTCCTTAAGCATTCAAAGAAGTTCATATCAAAATCATTGGACCAAATTATGATGGTGTTTCTCTGAGATTCGACATCTGGGCCTCTTAGATGCCGACGGACAGCCGAAAACCATTGAATAGTGACAGAACTGAATCCGATTCTGGGTAATCTTTAACTATGTTCTGCTCGATCAATAAAAACAACAGAAAAAGGGTTAAAATACACTTTTATTTCAACGCAAATACATTCACATATAGCCCCACTTGGGCGTACAAACAGCCAGCACTTATGGCTTTAATCTAAAAACTAATCTCATTCTAAGTTTAATAATCAGCTGAAGCTGCGCAGAGATAGTTAAGGCGTAGTTGGCTCTTTGGCTAATATCACCGACATAATTAACAGGCAAATAATATGCACGACCGCAAAATAGCAAGCCTTAGTTAGTGACAACATCGTGGCCGAAAGGCAGAACACTCTCTGTCTGAAGTAGCTCAGACTTCAACTTAAATAGTAGTTTCTACCCTACTTTGCATAAAGCGTGAAACTGAAAACTCATTCTGGCAGGAAAGCGTAGATAGGAAAATGAGGGTGTAAAGGAAAGGCTGTTTTCAAACTAGAAATTAACTGTTTGGAAAATAAAATAAAACCCTGCAGGCTAATTGGAAAAAGTTACTAACTGAGCTGCCTGGAAAATTTAGATGACACTTTCAACCTTCCAGCCCACGTAAGAAGTAAATTTGGAACACCTATAAACATAATATAATATCGAATGAAGCATTTATTTCTGTCCATCTACTTACTGCATTTTACCGTCAAGTATACTCTTACCAGAGCTCAGTTTTTCCTCACTAATGATTCACACTAATGATGTTCTAAAGAAAGTATAGTACTATATTGAATTTCCACTAGGTGAATAACAAAAGGAGTCAATTTATCAAACTCCAAGTAATTTTATATGCTTATATCTTCATCTATCTTAATTATTTTTTCTGAGATCATGCCTCTTGTATTTCCTCTCTTTTGTGAAGCTCTGCTTTCCTTTTAGAGTATATCTGGTTCTCATTTTATTGAATATTGGCTCTGTATCGCCCAACGGATGCTCGTATTAATGCTTGTTTAGATCTTATTCAGTAAACTGGGGTAGTAAAAATATGATCATCTCGCACACAAAACTGCAAATAGAATGAAATGAAACAGAGTTGCTTGAAGTAGATATTCATTTTCAGCTTAGACTAATTTCTCTGTCATTGAGACAAATAAATTTTCAGTGTTTTGTATCTTCTTTCTGGAATAAATTTCTAATTTAAGATTTTAAAAAAATGTATTGTTTACATTAGTATTAAGTTAAGCAGTATTTTGAAGGAATTTTTGCATTTCCCCTTTAACACAAACATCTCAATTGTGGGTGAATGATATAGGAAAGAAGAAAGCGTATAAAGGCAAACAATAGCCATTCACTGGACATTTTCAGTTTGAACTTATTTTGTATTTTATCGAGCATTTGTTGGGTTTGAGATATTATACGAAAAGACAAAGGGACACCTGAGTTAAAATTTTAACACTCCGATTAATGATTATTAGAGGTGCTAAGGTTACAAGAATCAGCGTAATATTACTCTGATTTTGTTGCCTTAGCACCTTCCAACAAAGTGATACTTATATATCAATAAGGAAAAGTGATAGTTCCTTGTAAGTAGAAGAGTCTCAGGATGGTATTAATTAATAAATTCTTAATCAAATACATTAATTTCTTTCACAACACACAGTTAGATATAACAGAGATATGTCGGCAAAGATATTGCCCATATTTTCGAGGCAAAACTAGCACGAAAGACAAGACAAACACAAGACTTTTAAATTCAAGCTATATTAATTTCTTTTTAAATGCTAAAATTTATGAATTCATTTTGTTTAAAATAAATATTGGAGGAACAAAGGATAAGTAATCATAATTATTCTAATGAAAATTATAAGACCTTATCAGTACAACATTTTATTCTGTATATGCTGAAAGAGTAACAGAGCATTCCAGCTTTAAGCTATTTTTTATCAAAATTCTTTTTTCTCTTTTTGATCACTCCTTGAATCCATTTCGACAATTTTTAAAAATTCTTCATATCCTTACATTTGCCTGGATAATGGATGTTATCTGGATAATATAGAAATTTTCCTATTTTGGATGTTAGGTCCTTATCGTATGTAGACAAATCTATTTTAATTGTGACCTGAAAAATGTGCCACTTTGCATGTCTCAGTTATCCATCCATATAATGTAGTCCATTTACCCATCTTTTTTTCTAGGTGAAATCCCTATTTACATCATTTGTATCTTGAACTTTTATTTTATAGTTAAACTTTTATTTTATAGTAAATATATTAAATCCAAATATTACGGATTTAGTGAATTTTTTCTCTTCCTTAAACTTGTAGTATTCGGATTCCTGTTGTTTTAACTCCTTACGCAGGAGTTTCTCGCATTTTTAGAAAACAGTAAATGTATCAGGAATTGTATTTCTTCTAATTGATTTCACAAACACAACTGTAATCCTGAGTAGGAACAGGGAGCTTACTAAAAGCTATGTTCGTGCATGTGTAGAAGATACAACAAAGATAAGGAGGGTTCCAATTACCCTTTATTTGCTTATCGATTTTACATACCTTCCCGAACTTCGGGATAAGAAGACCAACCACTTGTGTTCTGAACGTAAAAGAATATAAGACTACTAACTAACTAAATTTTAAATAAGAGCTAATTTTTAATATCTTACACAGATGACTAACATTAAGACTGCCCTTCTAAATTACTACGTCTGTAGTACGCAAACTGCGGAAAACTACAATATGTCTTCAACTTTCAAAAGGGTTAAACTTCTGGCCTTAAAGGCGGCCAGTAACTGGTGGCAAGCTCGCGTAAAGATTCGTAGCAAGAGGGCTCTCTCTCCTTCCTCCTTCTCTCTACTCTTGGCAAAAAGCCACAACTTAAATACTTAAGCGTTACAAAGTACAGTTTGCATAAACCTATTCACGCGTTAATTCAGGCCGGAAGTGGAAAATAAGAGATGATAGTAAAGTTTTAAAATAAAATAAACGTTAGTGAACTTAAAATCTTTACGTACTTCCCGCCAGAGTTTTGTTTAAGTTTAAAACTAAGGTCTAAACGACCTTGTTGAAAACTTTTAATTCTAAATTCTAAGTCTAACGCGAGGCCAATCTTTCACAAAACCTCCTCACTAAAACTATCTAACCTAGAAATTATGTAAAATGCACTTTTACAATATTTTTTCCAGAGGAAATTATTCTTCATCTGTAAAATTACCTAAAAGAGGAATTTCTTGTCTCTTATCTGTTCCTTCCAGAGATCTGGAAGAAAACTAGTTTAATCAATTTATCAAGTAATTTACATGGCAAATAACATGAACACGTATATATTTTTTTCTTTTAAAACTCCATCCTTATTTCATTGATACCATTATTTAATTATCTCCCCGTGCTCTCTGACCTGTGTTATAAAGAGGGAAACACCAAACACGGGCGTGTCTATGTACGAGTGTTCAATACTATCGCCTACAATCAAAACACTAACGTGTTAAAATTCAACATAACAAGACCTCAGAACACACCTTACATTCATTTCTCAACACTGAGGTACTATTCTAAAATAAGTGGCTAACTCTGCAGTGTAGCGTCAGAAAGCCTAACTACATTCATTCATTCCAAATTTAGCACATATTCCCCATGGGTAAAGTTGCACTTATGCAGTCACATTCTTTTAACTCAGCGGTTTTAAACTTTTCCATTCATATAATAGTTTCACTTTTAACACATCATTGTACTTCTTAAATTTTAACGGAATAGTTCACATGTATATAAGAACATATTAACATGCCATTAATTCTACACATTTAAAAACACAGAGTTAACTTTCTCCTACTGAAAGCAAGTGCTGTTTCTTTTACCTTTAACAATTATATTTCACAAGTCGTCCAGACTAAAATGTCTTTTCTTAACAAAATCTTTTCAATAAAGCTTTATGCAATATTTTTATAATGTTCTTAAGGTACTTTTCTGATACAGTTACAAAATCTTTTACAATACTGAACTATTCACACTTTAATATTATGCAATAATATTAGATTACTCTCGAGTAGTTAAAAAACATAGTACCAAATAGGTAAAATTCATTTCTCGCCTTTTTGGCGATAAAGGTAGACCTCACATGAGGTAAAACTTCTTAAATTCTGCCACTTGCAGTAAGAACGAAAATTAACTTAAAGTTTCAAAGTGACATAAAGTTTTACTTATCTTTTTGATATTCAGACATCCGTTTAACCGCCCACTCCTGGAAAGTAGGAAAGATCACGGTTTAACTGATCCTCTATCTTGTCCGAGTCCCTCAGTTTCCTTTTCGAGCGTGCTTGATGCTTCTTGAACAACTTCTTCCTCTCCCTTGGCTGATTTCTGGGTCGCTTAATAGGTGCTGTCCTTGGGGGCGTCGGGAAATTTCGCGTCGGTTGTTGTTGAGATTCGGCGGTTTACTGTTCCAACTCTTGTTGTCTTGAGTCTGCAGCTGGCTTTCCCGGGTGAATTTTTGGACACTTGCTGCGTAGACTCCTTTCTGACGGTTCACTATTTCTTTTCTCACAGGTGCCTTGACTGCGGCCACTTCTTCTCGCCTTCTTGGTACTGTTAGAATTTCCATCTTCCTCCTGTTGGAGCCGCTCTTGACATCTCTTTTTTGGTCGGGGATTGTCTTCCTTTTCTTGTTATCTCCGGTGTTCCCATCGGGGGAGGGGGCTTTTCTTTTGTTGTTCGTATCTTTACTTGGGGCTGACTCTGACGGTCGTTGTTGTTGTGCCATGTGCTGAGATGGTGCCTGCCGTGCCGGATCCTGCAAAAGATCTTGAAATATTCTCATGTTATTTCGATTGTAATACGGCTTAATTTAATCGATATTTGCCGTAATTTTTTCGCCATTCTTGACTCTTAAAACCACCACTGTCTGGGTTATTTTTTCAATAGAAAACCGTCCTTGAAACCGTGGACAGAGCTTGGCCACTTTATCTTCTGGAGCTGAGAAAAGTGAATGTTTAAGTACTTCATCCCCCACATTATACTTTACTTCCCGTCTTTTCATGCCATATTGCATTTTCTGTTTCCTCTGTGATACTTCCGTGTTTTCTTTTGCCTTCTTAATTAACTTTTGCATATCCGCCATTTGGAGTTCAGAGGCCCTTTTTTGAACAGAAAACAATTTGTCCAGTGGGGTTATAATCTTCGTGTCTAAAAATAACTCAGCAGGTGTTTTGCCTGTCGTGTCACGTTTGGCGGTACTAAGGGCGAAAGCTAATTCATTGACATAGTTATCCCAGCTTTTATGAAAATTTTTAACATAACTACGAATAATTTAAACTATTTTTCTGTTGACCCGTTCCGCTATATTTGATTGCGACCAATACAGCACCATTTTTAAATGACGTATGCCCAGATTTTGACACATGTGTTCAAAAATATTGCTTATAAACTGAATACCATTATCCGATATAACTTTTAGGGGCGTCCCGTGTTTTAAAATATATTTATTTAAAATAAAATCAGTAACTAATCTCGCAGAGGCTCGTTTTAGTAGTAGTAGTAACGGAGGATGTGAGCACCATCTCTCGACCGTTAAAGTTAACCGGTAGTAGCACCACATCCATCCTTATCTAGAGTTGACCATTTGGAGACACGTGGGGGTCTCGCACGGAGCGCCCAACAGACATGGTAAGTTTCCCAGTGACACGCACCTAAATTAAGTGTGATACGGTTGAGCAAATTTACACACAAATGCATACAGTGCTTGTGCGGTGGGTTGGAATCGTTAATACCATTACTGTGCATATATTTACATAAAAGTAACCTGCTAATTTCATGCATAACAGTCTTGCGAATTTCAGTATGGCACTGTTGGACAAATTTACACATAATAATGCATACGGTACTTATCATTAAATAATTTTGACACATTCAATGCTGAGTGATGCAATCATGAATACCATTGAAGTACATAAAATATTTACACAGAAGTTACCTACTAAATTCATGTATAACAGTCGTGTGAATTTAAGTATGATACAGTTGAACAGATTTACACATATTCATGCTTACAGTACTTGTCATTAAATAATTTTAACATAATAAATGTTCCAAGTTCCTCTTTAAGCCGCGATTAGCACGCAGTAATTACGTGCTGTGTTCCGGCTGTCTTGATTTAGATGCTACTAAGAGCACTGCAGGTGGGGAAATGCTTGAGTTGGGCGGTGCAGGAAGCTGAGATGTAGAAAGGGGTGTGACCAAAGTCACGTGAGCTCTGATATAATAAATGCTGTGGGATGCAATCATTTATACCATTAGAGTACATATAAAATTTACTTAGAGTTACCTGCTGAATTCATGCATAACAGCCATGGGAATTTAAGTATGATACAGTTGAACAAATTTACACTTAATAATGCATACAATACTTGTCATTGAATAATTTTGACATAATCAGAGCTGTGGGATGCAATCTTGATTACCATTAAAGTACATATTATATTTACATAGAATTTACCTGCTAAAACATGCATAACAGTCATGCGAATTTACGGTTGAGCAAATTTACACATGATGTTGCATACAGTACTACTAATTAAGAATTATTTTGATATAGTTAGTGCTGTGGGTTGTAAACATGAATACCATTAATGTACATATAATATTTACATAGAGTTACCTGCTAAATTCATGCAAAACAGTCTTGGTGCGTGTCCCAGCGTCACTCACCGAAATTAAGTATGATACGGTTGAACAGTTTAACACTTAATAATAATGCATACAGTTCTTGTCATTAGATATGAAAATTAGTACATATTCAATGCTGTAGGTTGCAATCATGACTGCCATTATTCGTATGTACGAAACATTATGCAGCTTGATTTCGTGACGTTACTTATTCAGCTTGACACAATTCTGTACCAAATGTCATACCTTTTGACATGATAGTAGTGATTTGACGTATTGTCGGCTTGTGCTTGACTAAAAACTTGCAGAAGGCCTGACGATCCTTTATTGGAATGGCGATATGTTGTTACTCTGTAAGGGGACATGTAGTGATATAATAGTCTGCTGTACCCTCTTCACCACAGATACAGACGCCAGTATTGTTTATTGCAAATCGATGGAAGTACTATGGGAAGGGGCCGTGACCCGATATATAACGGACCAAAAGAGGATTGGCAATGTGTTTTTGAAAATCCACCCTTGGTTTGAAGTAGAAAGTTCTTCTTCCAGTCAAGCTATTCGACTATTCTTGCTGCCATTATTTGCAGACAATTTGTCGTATAGACGTTTTCAGGTACGAGGTAGGCCATGTGATATGTATTCGGTGATATTGATCCCAGTGGCGACTTCTTTTGCCAGGCTGTCTGCTAACTCATTGCTATTTATACCTATATGGGCTTTTATCCACTTAATTACATACTGGCAATAAGCATTTTCTCTTAGACATTTCTGGATGTCTGCAATCAATGGGGCTATGTGTTCTACATTGGCAATTGCCTGCATAGATGATAGGCTATCCGTATGTATGAAGGCCTTTTTAAATTTTATTAGTCATGAGATATCGGATTGCCTCATAGACAGCGAGTGCTTCGCTTTGGAAAACACTGTTTCCCGTGCTGAGCTGTCTTAGACATTGGTACACGAGGTGTTGCTGGTCATTGATCACGCAGAAGGTGCTGCCTATTTTCTCATCTATGCGGGAACCATCTGTGTAGATTGAGACAAAGCCGAGTGGTGCCACGTTATCTGGGTTCTTAGTGAGGTGTATTCCAATACCTTTAAGTGCTGAGTGGATTTGGAGATGAGGGGTCTTAGTCTGAAACTGTTCTTGAGAGAATGTGACATCGTTATAGGTGAGAGAGAGAGTTTTAATTGAGTAACCTGTTGCGTAACTGCTTCTTCCTCTATCCGAAGGTGAAGGGGTATTACTCCTGCCAGAACGTTCAGTGCATCGGTTGATGTTCTCCTGAAGGCCCTGGTAATAGAAGGCAGGAAGGGCCTCTGTAGTGCGGTAAGATGCCGTACTTTCCTTCCCTGCATGGGGAAGGCCCAGATGGCAGCTCCATATGAAACCATCTTCTCGACAACAGTGAGATATAACGTTTTTTGTATGTGCGAATTAATTTCCCAGTGGGATCCGTATTGCATTCGAAAATGCTGCGCGATGATTGCCGTACGCCTCTTTAAATTGAGGACGTGCGGCATCCATGTCAGTTTCTCATCTATGTACAGGCCAAGGTATCTCAGGACGCGGACAATTTAGATTCTTTTATTGTTGATGCAGATGGTCGGTCTTCTAGTCAGTAACCCTCCCTTCTTTGCGATGAGTAATATCTGACATTTATTCTCTGCTATTTGGAGCTTTTGTCTGTTGCATTGTCGGTAGAATAAATTGCAGACTTCATTGGAGTTAGCCTCCAGTTCTCTTCCAGTACGTCCTTTGACAAGTAAGGCAACGTCATCAGCATATGCGAAGATGGAGGAGTGCGTTGGCAGAGTGAAATTTAAGACCGAGTTGAATGTTGTGTTCCACAAATGGGGCCCTACACAGGACCCCTGTGGACAACCTCTGGACTGCTGACGCTTGTAAATTCCACTGTCGTGTGCTATCAGGAAGCATCGATCAGTGAGGTAATGACGTAAAGTAAGGAAAATATTCCGTGGGCACTGAACTGACCTGAGTGCTTCTAGTATTGACGGCCACCACAGCATATCAAATGCAGTTTTCAAGGTCAATACTGATCAGTGCAGTATGATAGCCGTGATTGCGATTATCGGGAATGGCTATTTCATTGAATGCATGTAGCGTCGAAGAGCCTGTACGAAATCCGTATTGCTGAGGGTGTATATGATGGCCTATTTCTAAGTGGTGTCGTAAGCGATTCATTAGTAACTTCTCATATATTTTACCTAAAGCCGACAGAAGGCAGATCGGTCTGTAAGAAGATGGATCTGCCGGATCTCGGTCCTCCTTTAAAAACAAAACGACCTGGCTGATCTTGAAGGCTCTCGGAAACGCACCTGTGAGCAGCAGTTTATTGAAGAAAGCAAGAAAAAAGGGCAGGGATGTTCTTATTGTTGTCTTGATGATCTGATAGCTAATTCCGTCTGGCCCTGGAGCCTTTTTATTAGGGAGAAATTTCAAAACTTGAATAATCTCCTGTAAGGTGAATTCTGGATCGTTTGCAGTGGTCGGAATGGCGTCGTTACTGCGCAATGATCTGTAATATACAGTGTCGTCAGATTCGTCATCCTGGCTGAATACTTGATCTAGGATGTTTTCCAGCGTGGTTTTAGTGGAGTCTACGGTTATGTCAGGCTGCGCTGTTGGTATGAATTGTAGTTGCACTGGTCTGAATAACTTGTTAGTGGCGATTTTATGGTGCAAGACGTAAGGTTCTTTTGTTTTAGTGCAAAATTTCTGCCAGGAATTAATCTTGCCTTTTATAATTAGGTATTTGTAGAGGGCGCGCTCTTTTTGGAAGATTTGCAGGATGGTGCTCTGAATTTCATTACTCCTTTCTTGTTTTGATCTGCGGCGAAGCGCACGACATTTCTTCTTCTGAATGGTAAGCTCTTGTTTCCACCAGTTTGTAGCATTAAGTTTCTTTTTGGAGCGTATAGGTAAGAGTTCTTCGCAGGTAACATGTAGGGTAGTCATGATGGCGTCTGTTACTGATTCCATTTCACTTTGTGTGGAGGCACTTTCCAAGACTGGAGTTACATTGCGTAGTCAGTCGTAAATTTTCCTTGAGAACTGACGTAGCCTATTGGAAGGCAGGTTATAACGTTTAACAATACCTGTATGGGTTTAACATTTGATACTGAAGGTGACAAATTTGTGGTCTGATAGACTATCGGTTTCTTCAACCTTCCAATCCTGTACTTGTGCGATCGGCACAGTTGAGATGGTCAGGTCCGGCCAGCCGACCGCAAAGGTCCTGTCAAATGTTGGTGGAGAATCAATGGAGTTATGGATAATGAGAATATTTGATTAAATGAAATCCTCGAGATGTCTTCCTCTGATGTCAGTGGAGCTATATCCCCAATTAGTATTATGGGCTTTATAATCTCCAGCTCTGATGACATTTGATAGTTTAGTTCGATGGAGAATTAACTGTGCCTGCTCAATTGTGGACTGTATATCCTCAGCCGGGGAGGCCTATTGTGAGATGAGTAGAAGGGAGAATTTGCTAGCTTGAAGGAGGACTGCAGTTGGGTCTCTTTTTTTCTCTACCAGAGGAGTCCAATTAGGTTGACAACAGATTAAGATAGTACGTGGCGGAAGTGTTGTATCTTGCTGCTGGTAGACTGTTCATTTAAGTGGATAGCCAACTGCTTGGCCGTTACGTGAGTACGGTTCTTGTGCTAATATAAAATCAACGTTGTGCTCAATGGCAAAAGCTACTGCTTAATTTGTTGCTGCTTGCGCCCTCTGTAAGTTTATTTTTAGAAACGCAATAGAGCTCTGAGTTATCATAGACAAACTTGTGCTTGGTAGACTCTTGTCTGGGCATGAGGTTGCAGCAGGATAATTAGTGGTACGTTGTGATACTACGGACGTATTAGGCTGTGCGCAAATATTCTGGACAGTTGGGACTATAGGCCGGGTGACAGTCATCATGTCTTGTGCCATACCTGTGGTTTGCCTCGTCGCAGTTGATGCACACTGGTACTGCTGCTATACAGTCGTGAACCTTGTGATCACCGGTGCAGAATCCACAGTATTGATTTTTGCTTTGGCACTGCTCTTGCGTATGTCCAAGTTGTTGGCATCTATAGCAACGCCTGATGCCAAGGTACTCTGAGATACTATGGGAGTTCCAGCCAATGAGGATTCTTCTCGCTGACATGACCGCCTGGAAGCTGGAGGGACCGCATTCCACAATCCATCGCACCCTATCATTTTTACGCTCTTGGAGCTTGTAGAGGACTTTAAGTGAGCGCTTTGGTACTCCTGCTGCCGCACTGTGTTCGCTGATAACTTCTTGTGGTTGGATGTTGATCGGCACGTTGTGTATCGTGCATCGTGGCGATCTTCGTTGTCTGCGCTGTAACATTGTTTGAACCTTGGCTTTAGAGAGCTCCTCTTCGAGCTTGTTGACATATTTCAGCGAATGGCAAAAAACTTCAAAACCTCCTTGGGTGGAAGTGGCTATGCGATCGACGCGGACTTGTAGTTTTTGAAGAGGGGCTTTAGTTTGCAGTTCTTTCTTTAAGTCCGCTTGTGTGTGATCGCGGAGAGACGTGATTAAGAGGCTGGGTCTTTGAGCTTGCCTTAGGACTTCCGCGAAGGACCTGTGCGGTGGTAGGTGGGAAGAGGTGGAATCTGTGAGGTGTGGTCTCTGTAGCATAGCTGTCTCAGCAAAGGTTCCTAGGTTAGGCCTCCTGTGTACCTGTTGGTGCTTCAGGTACCATCGTCGTAACACTCTGTTCGCTTGGAGTAATTGGGCCTGTTATGTGCTCCTTGTGAACCTGACTGCAGCAGACGAAAGTAGAAGTGTTTACGCCAAATTCCGCTGTGACTGGCTTCGGTCTGTAATTAGTACCCTCAAGGCTCGTTTTAGGGGAACAACCTCGGTCCATTTACTAAAATGGTCAACCATAACTAGGAGATACCGACTTTTATTTGACTGACTTTTCGGGAAAGGGCCCAATAAATCGACGCCTATTATTTCATTCGGAAATTCTGATTTAATGCTATTTAGAAACCCGGCCGGGCGGAAATTAACATAATTAACTACCTGGCATGTTGGGCAAGACTGGACATACGTCCTTGTCAACTTTTGCAGTTCAGGAAAATAAACTGCTTCGCGTACGCGTTGAATGGTTTTCCGAATACCACCATGAACTGCCAGGGGCGAATCGTGCAATTCCTGTAGTATATTTAATCTAAGACTAGCTGGGATAACAGGACGAAATGTTATTATTCGTAGTTTTCGGATAAAATAATAGACGATCTATCAGTTCGTAATGGGCTGCCCTATTTCTTATCACCACAATATATTGGTGGCTAAAGTTTTCAGGATCTTTTAAATGATCACATATATTTTTAAATTCCGGACCCTTGCCAGTTCCGTTATTACGGTCTCACGGGAATGTATTATCTGGGATGTGAGCATTCCCACTTTAACACTATTCCCTTCTTCATCAAACTTGATTCTTGACAAGGCATCTGCTACGACATTTTCCTTTCCAGGCACATGTTTAATTATCAAATTATATTCTTGTAATTTAAGAGCCCATCGTATTAATCTCGGCGACAGATTCTTTCCTGAATATAATCTAGTTATCGCCGCATGATCACAGTAGACCGTTACTGGAAAACTTCCAAAATAGACCCTGAACTTCTGTGCTGCTAACAGGACTGCAAGTGTTTCCCTTTCTGTTGCTGAACAATTTCTTTGATTATAGTTTAAAGTACGACTAAAGCATGCCACGGGCTGCCCATTTTGGGAAAGGACTGCCCCTACGGCATAATCCGAGACATTTGCCGCGATTTCTAAATTTTTATCATTTTCCGGAAATTTCAAAACAGAGGCTATCGTTAACGCTTGTTTTATTTTTCAAAAGCGGTGTTAGCTTCGGCTGTCCACGAAAATCTTGCCTTCTTTCTTTTTAACTTTAATAGCTGTTCGGCAATTATGGCAAAATCCTTTATAAAGGGCCTATAGTATGAGAAGAGCCCTAGAAAAGAAGCTAGTTTCTTCGCCGTATTAGGCGGCGGATAATTCTGAACTGCAACTATTTTTGATTTGTCGGTTTTGATGACTTTCTGGGAAATTTTATACCCGAAATAACGTAATTCCTTTGCCACAAATTTGCATTTTTCGTCATTAACTTTTAGACCGGCTTCATTTAATAATGAAAATACTTCTTTTAAGTTTTTAATGTGTTATTCTAAATTATCACTAGTAACAATAATGCCGTCCAAATAGATAAAAGTGCTTTTCCCGAGGACGGGTCTTAAAACAATGTCCATACAATGTCCATGAAATGTTGCTGGCGCATCTGACAGGCCAAACGGCATACGCAAAAATGCATAAGTGCCCGACTTAGTTATGAAAGTGGTCTTTGGTACATCTTCAGATTTTACGCCTATTTGAAAATACCCAGATGTTAAATCTAATGTCGTCATATATTTAGTGGAAGTTATGTTTCGCAAGATTTCCTCAATAATGGGTAATGGATAAACCGTATATTTAGTAACGCTATTCAACTTGCTGTAATCAATTGCAAAACGCAACCTTTTTGGGTGTGTAACCGGATAATCATTATTCTTCTTACATAACACAACCGGGCTCGCATAATCTTTTTACTTAGCATATCTTTGATATGCCATTCTATATTTTTTTCTTTCGATTTGTCATAACGGTAAGCCTTGTGTAGCGAACTGGCTGTGAATCTCCCGTATTTATTTCATGGTTAGTCACTTGCGGGAATCCGAGAATATCACTGAACAAAGTAGAAAATTCACTTACCACTTGGCGTAGTTTTTCTTGCTCTTCAGTTGGCAGGTGTTCGAGCTTTACTGTGGGGGGGATCCGCTTTTACTTCAGGCACTGGTTTCATTCTTAGCTTAAGAGATGCTTGACTGAAATCTAGTGTTGCTTCGGACGCTGAAAGGAAATCTATTCCTAACATTATATTTGCTTGAAGATTTCATACAATAAGGAACATAACTTTTACCTGCTCGTCTTTAATGAGGATATACAGTGGTACTTTACCTATACATTTGCATCTTTTCCCCTAGGCTGCTATCACCGTCATATTATCCGAAGTGTAGATTCTATACCGACGAAAATATTTTTAAAAAAATTCATCTACCACAAAGCTACACTGAGCTCCTGTATCCAGGAGGGCGGTGGCTGGAATATTGTTCATTAACACTTCAATCTTCGGAAGAACTAAATTTTGCACTACAACTGTATTGAGCTTGATGGTAGAGGGATTTTCTTGGTCTTCGGATTTCCGCACCCTCCCTTCAGGAGAAATCCGTTTCAGTTTAAATCTTCTTTCTTCTTTTCCGCGCCTTTCCGCTGACCTTTAAACTTTATGTCTGGCTTATTTTTGAACGGTCGACGTTCGCTGGTTGTTTTTGAATATTCAGGTTTCTTTGACCACTGATTCGACTTGCTTCTGTAGCCGCGGTCTTACCTCTGCTGTGGCCTTGGCGCACCAAATTGGCTTCGTTGCTCGTACTGGCGTCTTCTTTCAATGTCTTTCGTTCTTCTGCTTTCAATCTGGATCGCGAGCTCAAATAATTTTCCCAAAGTCGTCGGATTCCTTAATTCGATAAAGTCTTGTACTTGGGGAAGTAACCTAGGCAAAATGACTTGTATGACCTCAGGATCCGGCCGGCTTCCATAGAAAAGTTTAAATAATTGTATTCTTCTTAAAATGAAGCTTGAGAGTTCCTCAATTTTTTGTTAATATGTGCTGAAGAATTTTGCTTCTAATTTCGCACAATTTCTTACTACTGGAAAGACCTTTACTAAGGAGGTCTTGCAATTTTCATAAGTGTAGGTAGGACTTCCCGGTTGGCCCAAGAGATTTTTTCCGATGCACTTGAACCAACTAAGCGCTTGACCCCTCAACACGCTAGGAGCCAAAGTCACTTTCTGGAACTGGTGGACTGGATAGAGCATACAATTGTCCTCTAATTTTTCCAAAAAGTTATCCACTGCTGAATTGCCATCGAAGCTCGCTGCTGACTTCATTGATGCTCACATGGTCTGGACGATGTACCCGAAAACTTCTAGGGCGGCAGCTGACATTTCTGAATTTTGGGCAGATACCACGGTTTCATCAACTTCCTCTTGAAAGTCGGCCATGGGACTTCTCCTTCGGCCACCACTATCAGGACTTGTATTTCTTCTACTAGATTTCGCAAACATAGCTGTAGTCCTGAGTAGGAACACGGAACTTACTAAAAGCTATGTTTATGCATGTGTAGAAGATACAACAAAGATAAGGAGGGTTCAAATTACCCTTTATTTGCTTATTTTACATACGTTCCCGAACTTCGAGATACAAGGACCAAGTGGTCTGAACGTAAAAGAATATAAGACTACCAACTAACTAAATTTTAAATAAGAGCTAATTTTTAATATCTTACACACATGACTAGCACTAAGACTGGCCTTTTAAACTACTACGTCTGTAGTACGCAAACTGCGAAAAACTACATTACGTCTTTAACTTTCAAGAGGGTTAAACTTCTGGCCTTAAAGGCGGCCAGTAACTGATGGCAAGCTCGCTTTAAGACTCGTAGCAAGAGGGCTCTCTCTCCTTCCTCCTTCTCTCTACTCTTGGCAAAAAGCCGCAACTTAAATACTTAAGCGTTAGCAAGTACAATTTCTATAAACATATTCACGCGTTAATTCTGGCCGGAAATGGAAAATAAGAGATGATAGTAAAGTTTTAAAATAGAATAAGCGTTATTGAACTTAAAATCCTTACAAACGTATTTTCTCCTTTCTTTAAACCATTTTCGAAATATTATTCACTTCTTAAAATTCTCCCTTTATTACTATAATTTAGAAAAAACTCTGAATATTGGTCATGAAAATATATTTGTCCTCAATCTGATGCACAAATCTGAAACTTGAATGCTCTCTTCCCTATTATCACTCACTAAATTTCGGTTAGCTGTTCCAATGGATATACATTCTGAAGAAAAATCTCATCTTCCGCTGTTGTTTCAGTTAAACTGAGAACGCAGGTTAAAATCTAATGTTTAATTTAGCACAGGTGGATGGGAATAAAGTTCAATGTCTCTGTCCAAACGTAAAGCGCTCAGTTACAGAAAAAAAAATAAGCAATCAAATTAGTAGTTGTTGTTGTTCCTACTTATCCTCTGATGGGAGAGGTCTCGATCATATCTACGAAGGCCAAGGCGAAGACAATACCTGTCGTTGGCCAAAACCTTGAGCAGCTTGTAGAATTAAACGTCTTGAAACTGATGCCAATCAATAAACAAAAGTGGCTAAACTTGTACATAAGTTGCAAACTGAAGCCTTCCAAAAGACGTTGTAATTATTCTGCGGTATTTTATATTTAGCACAGCGCAAGCGGCAAATCGCGAAATATTGTTTCAGTATCTATCATTGGTATTGCAACCATTTCCTGAAACCAAAATGGTGCAACAAAATTCATCGAGGAATAATTTGTTATCAGATAAAGTCTTACCTGAATTATGTAGAGAATGAATGGCTGAATTCATGTAGAGAAAGAAAATAGATGATTCATTTCAAAACGTTTTAAATGTTGCTAAAAGATTTTGTCCTCCGAACTACAGTAAGAAAAACAATACTTCTTTTTTTATTTCTGCGTATACCTATTACAAACTCTGAAGTTTAAAGTAAATAATCTTTAGAATAGAAAGAAAACACGTCAATGTGACAATCAAAATCGCTGAAACAACCTTGTATTTGGCGTATTTTAGTAAATGTACGCCAAATCCAAGGTTGTTTCAACGATTTTGATTAAATAATCTTTGCTGGAATGATTTTTCCTTTTTCCTCATTTGATTCTGCGTTTTTTTTTACTTTATAATTTTTCCACAATAACTTTGTTACTGTAAGTTGATTTTGTTATAATAATCTTTTCATCGATTTTGATACTATCTTCTAGAGAATCATTAACAGGAATAGTACCTGTCCCTTAGCTACAAATCTCACTAACACTAGATTTTCTGCTTACGGTGCTATTTTACATTTAAACAGGCCCAACAGCAAGGAAGCGGTAAGATCGCCGAGCTCTGATTCCAGGCCGATAGGGCTGGGTGCAGTGGCGTTTTCGTGGTTTTCGTGGATACAAGCCAATTTCTCTTGGAAAGCCCTCTGCGGAAGCATCCCTCTTCTGAGGCAGATAGACCTAGCGTGCTTTGCCATAATCAAATAAACCAAATCCAACTTCATTTAAATATCAATGCCCGTGGCATGTGATTATGGTTTTCTCCATATTTTCCTAAGTCTTCTCTAACCGCTGGAATTCCGTTCTCTCCAATGATGGATTGCCTTGCACGGTGAGACAATGGACTTCTCCATTTGCTTACATCATCATGTTAGTGCTAAACGGGTTTTCAACTTACTATGCCTTTTAACATCATTTGCCATCAGAGTGTGTATGACTTAGCTAATTACGATTCTACTTAGAGCCAAATAAGCATCTCCATCAACGTATCAATTCATTTTCTCAACTGATGTAGATGTTTCAATTCTTTAATCAAGTATGGTCTGGCTCGCCGTCACCATTAATGTAAAAAAAAACCACTCTGCTGATGGCAGCACTTGCTCCCGACTAGGGAAAAAGTACCATTCCTTGCAACGATTCTTAAGAAGACTGTGTCAGCTTCGATGAAGCGTTTCGATGAAATCAGAACAGTAACAAAGTGATCGCGGAACAAAAATATAAAATAAAAATAAGCAGAATCAGATGCGGAAAAGGAAGAAATTATTCCAGCAAACTTTATTTCAGTCTCACAAATTTTAGAAAGTTTGGATACGCCCTCGAATATATTGACTCAGAAAACCATTTGATTAGCTTCTTTAAATACAATGAAGAATCTTCTAACAACTGTGATATCAAAATTTTAGAAATGATATAAAATTAATGAATATTTCCAACTAATAAAATTTTCTAATAAATTCTGAAACTGCTTCTTAAAATTACAAGTAAACCTTACTTTTTTAATTAAATGTATAAATGATATTTTTATGCGATTTACCAAAATTAAACAAATGCATAATGTGCAATTTTTATATTTAAGTTAAACAGTTACGGCTAAATTAAATATTAAGCTTAATTATAGCGCACTGAACATAGAGCATGTAATGAAATGCGGACACATCGAAATCATTCCCGATCTCTTCAGCTTCGTTATAGCATCTTTGTTCAATTGTAATAGTCTTTTCTTTTCTTTTTTTTAATAAAAATAAATTATTCTCCTAAACGGGTTCATTCTACATGTTTTGGAAAATGCATTAATGTGCAAAACTTAAGCAACAAAGTCATTTTTCAACATGTGACCATGGAAATTTTGACAAGGGCGTTTTGCGATCAGTAGAATAAAAAGCCAGCTCAGTTTAAAAGTGATGCGTATGCAGATATCAGTACCATGACGTCAGAAGATACATCAGGGCACACAAAACGTACGGAGTTAGTGTGTACCTTGCAAGGCAACATAAAAAGGAGAAAGGAAGGCGCATTCCTACGCATTCTTCTGCAAGTGAAAGTGAGATTGTACATACGGTGTGGGTGCAAAACTAATCAGGACACCTTGTAGGTAGATTCAGTGGCAAGCTTGAGATTTGGTTTGGTTTTTAGTTTATGTGATTACAGCAAAGTCTCGAGCACATGGCAAATCGATTACTGCAAATGTTGGAGGCTATCTGCCGAAGACAAGGGATGCCTTCGTGGATGATTTTATGAGGGAAAGTGGCTAACATACACGTTACACATGGGTAAAATCACGAAAATGCCCATGCCGCCAGCCCGTTCGCGGGATTCGAACCTCGGACCGGACTACCGTTGTTTAGCGACTTTACTGCTTGGCAAGTTTGATGAGAGCCGTAGTTTAACATCTGCCGTCCAAGAGTTTGGAATTGATAAAAATGCTGTTTCACGAGCTTGGAAAACCTTCCATACGACAGCGACAGTTGTAAGAAATGTTGGTATGAAAGGACAAGGAAAACAACTGTGACTGATGATCGATCGCCCTGCAAGGCGAAAGGAGATTGAAACAAGACAGCGAGCAACAATGCTCAGCAGTTGCGCACGGCAACCGGACGACGGTTGACAGTTGAGAGCAGAGTCTGAACACCCGTGCGACTTACTTAGACTATTCGGGTCTAGTCCAGGCTCCATAACTATCCGAAGCAACACCTCATAGGCCCTATAAGGGCATACATTGATCCTGTATCATATACATATACTTACATAGTTCATAATATATGTTTACATAGTTACATAGTTCATAATATATGCTGACATAGTTACATAGTTCATAATATATGCTAACATAGTTACATAGTTCATAATATATGCTTACATAGTTACATAGTTCATAATATATGCTTACATAGTTGTATAGTTCATGACAGACATAGTTCATAGTGCATGCTTATATGCAAGTAGTTCATAATACATAGATCTTTCATAATACATGCTTACATAGTTCATACTTGCTTACATAGTTCAAAATACATTGAGCCTGTTACATAATACATGCTTTCATAGTTCATAATAATTTTCATTGGCCATAATACACACATGTTTCATAATATATACAGTACTTAGGCTATGCTGATCTCTACTAAATCTGCAGGGGAGAAAAAGAGAGAGAGAGATTGACTGATATCTATTCCACACCGCACAAATCTGTTCCCAATTCCTCCAGTTTCTGCGTTATCCGGATGACAGGTGTTTCGGTTTACTGTGGCCAGACGACTTCATAAAGATGGCCTATTCACCCTCTATCCTGAACGCTGCATGTCATCGACAGCAGCCCATCAACGCTACCGTTTACAGCGGTGCAGAGTAGTCAAAGCCTGGTCACCCCATCAATGCGGTCACGTCCTCTTTACCGATGAGAATCGTTTCAGTCTGACAAACGATTATCGGCGTCATTCCATATGGAAAGAAGTGGAGACACGCTTTCATCCTACTAACATCAGGAAAAGAGATCGCTGGGGTGATCCTGGCGTGTTTGTATGGGGAGGCATTGTAAGGAGCAGACGGACGGAGCTCCAAATTTTCGACAGAGGTTCACTTACCGGAGATCGTAACTGTGATGAAGTTATCCTCCCCCACACATACACTTACGTCGTTTCCGAGGTACCAAGTTTGTTTTATGGATGACAGTGCATGGCTACACTGGAATTATGCTGTTGATGAGCCGGTGAAAAGTGACGATATTCACAGAATTGATTGGCCAATGTGTTACCCTGATTTAAATTACATTGAATATGTGTGGGATGTTTCGGGAAGACGCCTGGCGGTACCATCTTACCCTCCAGAGAACACCAAACAACTGAAACTCTTATCCTAAGAACTTGTTTTTTGGCGTTGTTGAGTATCGATAGATAGTCCAACACAACCATTGCAGTTAGTGGCGGTTATCCCTTACAATGGCCCTTTGGTCTGTTTTACTTCCTCTTGGCCAGATTTTTGTACCAACGCTATTGTGTCAATAAAGGCCTTTTCCTGTTCATTCCGTGCTGTATGCGTCCTATTTATTTTCTTGCTATCATACTTTCTTCATCTTTTCAGTATTATATTGTGCCTCTGTAGGACGAGTTTCATGTCTTCCAGTTGATATTTTGCGGAATGACGGAAAAAATCAGAAAAATTGCTTACGTTTTGCACACTAGTGTATCATGCAATGCCTTAAATCTAATTCCGTTTTCCTTCTCATGCATTCTAGTTAGTAATTTAAGGAATTTCAGTGGGAACTTTTCATTTTAAAGAATGGAGCCTAGTTTTTTCCTCAAAGTATTAACTTTTTTTTAATATTTTAGCATTTTTGTGTCCAGATTATCCTACTTTTCGCTAATTAAATTAAAATATTGCTAACCAAACCAATTTTGAAACAAATCGATAAAGTTTAAGAAGAATTTAAGCAACTTTTCTCTTATTTAAACTGTTTGTGCCTCATCTAATTGTATGAAAATTTCTCCCTGTAATAAAACAAGTAAATATATAATAAAATAAAAAATGCGTTTCAGAAAACGATAACAACATGAAAATGATGATGAAAAAGCAGAGGTAATTAATACTTTCAAAAACTAACGTTAATAAAAGCAGCTGAGATGCATAAAAGAGATATCTTTAGACAATACTCTTACAGCTACAGCTAAATCTTTCAGTTCATTGCAAAATGTAAAGATGAAGTTAATTAGTGCATCGAACTTCAATTTATAGGAAGCGTCGTTATTTCGATGGCTTAAACGAGTAAAAATTAGTCACGACTGGATCTAGGAAAATTTCTAAAACATATTAAAATAATTGAAGTCTGCCATAGCTATTTTAAAGTAAAATAAAAGTTACATGAAAATAAATAAAACATCTCTTTATAAAAGTGTATAAATATATACTTATAAAACAACAGTGATAATAACGGTTAAAAAATTCAAAGTACTTTGAAATAATTTTTTTTTGGTGCTCACATGAGAAAATGGCAACTTAGAAGTTTCTTAATAATACTAAAATATGAATATTTAAAATACTGATAAATAATAAATATTTTGTTTTATATATTTGCTCTAAATGTATAAATTTTATTTCATAAGAGCGTTTTCCAGTGTTGATCATTTTGTAAAAAACTTAAGCATTTTTCGGATTCATTCCTTTTTTGTAAACTCACCTATATCATTATGATGGTTTTGGAGAAAACGAATTATCATAATACCAGAACAATTTCTCGAAACATATTACAAACAATATTTGAGATTATGTTTTTTACATAAAACTTTATAATATGTTTTCTTCTCAGATAATTTAAACGGAAAAACTTTTCTTGGTTTGGGATAATGAATTCTAATCCATACTAGTTTGTTAATAAAATAAATATTCATTTCAAAAAAAAAACGTATTCATAATGTAAAAGACATGAAGACAATATTTTGAAAGCATATAATTGAGGTAATATGTGAACATGAGCTTGATTGTGCTACTTTTCGAAGCGTTTCGACAGCGAAAACTTCTCCTGCTTCAGTGGCCTTTCCCGATATTCAAAGAAGTAAATACATTAACGTAGAGTAAAATTTCGTGTACATTGAACTCAACAAGAAATCGTAGATAATCACTACTACGGATAAGACGATCTTAACTCTTCGAATTTTTATTATGTGGAAATTTCGCTAGTGTTTATATTGTTCAAAAGAAATTGCGGTTGATTGTTTTTACTAGTTAATGTTCAGAAATGAGTTTACTAGTTAGTACTATAAAACTTGAAAAGGCATCGGAGCAAATATGAAAAGATCTGTTCGATTATTTTTACGTCTAGGTAATACAGCATACATGTGCATATCTTGAATGTGAAAATTCAAGTCCCGGTTATTGTTCATGTCATCTAATGCTACTAGCCCGTGGGTCAAAATGTAATGGAAAATTTCGAATAACTTTATAAAAATGCAGATTTTTATAAAAACCTTACTTAGCAGAGAAGGAAAAGTCTGTTTTGCAACTTACTTAAGTCGTGGATTCCAAAGGCTCTATTACAAGACGGCTACCAATTCTCAGAATCTAGTGAACATGTTAAAGGGGCCCTCGAAACAAATTTTAGACAGGGATAAAAATATGAAGAAACTGGGCAATCTGATAATGCAACCCAGGACTGCAAAACAGACAATACGAATGAAAGAAATAAGATGAAATTTAAATTATGATGAAAATGAAATTAACGACTGGTTAAATGTCAGTACAAATTATCTTGGATGTCAGATCCTAAATGATCAGTTTTGAAGAATATTGTTTCATCAACCCATAAACAAAATAGTTGAAAATGTAAATAAGCGTTGTAATAATGATCTAGCCTAACAAATACTGAACCCTCTCAATGTTTAGTAAGAACTTACATATGTTCCTGCCAGAATAAATTTTTCATTAACTATACAATTAACAGAACTTTTGTTAAGGGATACATCTTGACAGCTTGGGATAATAAACTCTAATCTATACTAGTTCCTTAATAAAATAAATATTCAGTTCAGTCTGCTGAACATATTCATAATGCAAAAGCGATGAAAACAATACTTTGAAAGCATATAATTGAGGTACTACCTGAACATGAGCTTTGATTGTGCCACTTCTCGGAGTTTCCACTTCGTACGTCTGAAAAAAGAAACATAAAAATTATGCAACAATGAATACGAAAACTATTTAAACTTCTTCTGTAAGTATTAATTCAATTAAAAACTAAACCTAATGTTGTTAAAGCCATTTGTCTAAAGCGAGACAAAATACCTCTAGCAACTAAAGTGTATTTGGTATACCCGACAAGTATTTGCATGGGGGACATCAAACTGAAGCGATCAATAAATTAATAGCTAAAGCAGTTCGTTCAGGATACGTTGCTGCTCAAAACTCCACGCAGAGAATGTTTACATTTACATTCGCACTACTGTTTCTCTGCGTTCAGAACACCCACTTTCTCTTCCTTGTTACTTCAGAGCAATAATCAAAGGGGCGGTCGGAGATTTGGTAAATAAATTCACTGTGTACTAAATCTAATATTAGCTAAAGAAAAACCAGCTCTTTAACACAAAAACCCACCTTTAGATAGTAGTCTGTAGTTGGTATTAGCAGGAAGGTACTTACATGGAGATATCAAACTAAAGCAATCAATAAATTAATAATGAAAGAAACAGTCTATTCGGGATAAGTGTCAAAATGTACACAGAGCCTGATTTCACTTGTTTCCGCACTAGAGTACTTCTGTATTCAAAACCCCCAACTCTGCCTTTCTTCTATTTTCAAGGCAAAATTAAGAGGGCGAAATGGTAATTTTGAAAAATATTGTATTTTAAATAATGTTAGAATCATTAATTCATTTTTCAAATTTCTGATTAAAGAAGTCTAAATCTGCATTCTGAAGAATGGATTGGATTACTTAGATTTTGGTAAAGTACCCAAAGACTCCCTGCCTAAAAGAAGGAAAACTAACTCGCATTCACGCTATACACACTAAAACAATGAAAACCGCCATATAGCCAATCTTTTCGCCGAGATTTGTGCTGGGGTCGAACTACCGATGTTCAGCGATTTTACAGCTTGTCTGCTGAAGAATCAGTGAATCTTGAAGAAGACTCAATCTGATATTATTTAAAGAAAAAACCAGCTATTTAAAGATAACACAAATCATTTGTAGGTAATAGTTTGTACTGAATGTTAGACAACAAGCATTTGCATGGGGTATGAAACTAGAGCGATCGATAATTTAATAGGAAAGAAATTTCAAAACAGCAGGCAGAGACTGCTTTATTTGCATTCGCACTACAGTTTATCTGTATTTCTAAATACCAGTTTTGTCTTCCATCTAACTTCAGGGCAATATTAAAAGGGTCAATCGGAAATTTGAGCATAAGATTAGGACACGGAGAATTTCAAGGGACCTGAGGGCCCAATTCTCATCATTTCTAATGAGAGCTTAAATGAAATTTAGGAAGTTGCATGCATGACGTGACTCGTTAATTGCTCAATTCACAGTTTAGTAATTTCCATCGCTACAGTCGTTATCGTTATCCGATAATGTACTGCCCAGTTTTAATTTTAACGGCACCTAGGTTGTCGCTAATGAAATGACAAGAGCATATTCATATGGAATAGGGATTTTAATAGGAATTTCTGTTATATTCCCTCCCCCTCCAGCGTTGAGAGCTCAATAGGTACTTACAATATATCAAAATACTCTTTTCTGATAATATGCTAGTCTTTAAAATATGAAATATGTAATACATTCGGTGTTTGAAAAAGTTGGCTTCAGAATTTATTAGTTCAAATAACATCTAATAACAAAGTTTTTGGAAATAAGGTTGGAATTTAAAGAAAATGGTTTCTGTTCTCAGGACTGAAGGATTCTGAAAATATAAGCTCATTTAACTTTTTAAATGCTCCCTGAAACGCAAGCATTCCGATTCGTAAAGTGTTCGTGATCAATTAAAGACAAAAAGGTAGATACCATTAGATGCAAAATTCGCAGAAGTTTGACTAATATTTTGATGCTCCCAAACTATAAGAATGAGTGCTGTTATAAATCATACGGAACCTTTATCTGTTGAAACGAGCAACTTATTTTGTAGTGGTTCCTAATATTTTTTGAGAATTTTGGATTTCGTTAGATGACAGGTGTTGAGATGTGTTCTAAAGCTGTAAAATTCGAATAAAATTTTAAAAATTGAAAATGCTATTTTATTATGCCAAATCAGGAGCAGGTAAAATTGAAATTAAAAATGTAAAGGGTCATATGATTATATTATTATCTAAACAGTTACGTTTTTAATTTCCATTATGTCTATTTCTGATTTTATTCTCTGACAAGTTATAGTTTTAATTTCCATTCAATCTACATCTGATCTGGTATGCACAATTTAAGCTCGTGGGGGAGGTGAGGGGTGATTAGCTAATGCGAAGAAAAGGGTTTAGAAAATGTATAAATATGTGTCGATTCACTGCGATTTCTATTGATATTTCGTTGATATGCTGATTCATCTTCACTTAAATGCTAAGCTCGTGGCGTTCATTTTCTCCTGCGTTGCAGAATTTAGATTTGTATTCCAGGTGCTGTATACCAGTCAAACTGATTTTAGTATGTTAGTAATTTGATGCTAAGCATTTGTGACCTGCCCGACGTAATTGTTTAGTTCTGTTAATAAGTTTTATGACAGTTAATGACTCATTAACTGTGAATAAATATATTCTAGCTTTTTATTCATTTTCACATATGATTATTTTCGCTACTAGGTGAGAACTCAACCATTTTTTTAATTATTATTGTGATGTGCACGAGGATATCGCCAAGGAGGGGATGCATCATGGAACATTTCTTAGGAAAAACTGCTCGAAACATGACCATCGTAAGGAGGAGACCATGACACTGATCAAGCAGCTGATGATTAGACATTATTTCTTTCCATCGTCCCACCAGCGGCTGAGCGGTAAAGTAGTTGAAAACTGGTAGTTCGGTCCGAGTTTCGAATCCTGGGGAACGAGCTGGCTGCATGGACGTTTTCGTGGTTTTCTCCACATTTAATGTATATACTAGCCAGTTTCCCTTCGAAAATCCTCCATGAAAGCATCTTTTCGCTTAGACAGATAGCCTTCTAGTGCTTTGCTATAATCAAATAAACCAAATCAACATTTCCGTTCATCGTGTTGGTCAATTTTGTAACTGACCGCCCTGAGTTCGAATGTTCTTTTCAAGTGTCAGTTTACTAATGTTGGATCATCATCGCAATTCGAATTGTAAATCCAGTTACATTGGGACAAAGAGTATGTTAGTGTTTATAAATTTCCGAAAATGGCTCAGAATATGATTATATTATTATCTAAACAGTTACGTTTTAATATCCGATTGTCAAAAAATTCTTCGAGTGGGTTTTATTTCGAGTAAATGAAGTGTTTGCAAAAATCACTTTCTCGAAGATATGATTTCAAGAGAAGCTGTTTTTACGGATATAAATAGCTAATTAATACGGAGATTTTAAAACTATTGTTTGGAATCTCGATTTGGTTTGTATTGTTGCGTGCTTACAGGTTCTTAATAGATTGAATGCACAAGTTCGATAATAGGTTAATAAAATTTATTCTTATCAAAAGAAATATATCAGAACTCTTGAATTTTCCTCAGAGATATTCGTACAAGTGTTCACAATATCACGCAGTATAATCAGTAGTTATACTTCAAACTACTAAAAATGTTAAATACAATGCAATGCAAAGCGCATGTAAAGAGAAATCTACTCGGATACCTCAGTTCACGCGTATAAACTCAAAACAACAATAACTAAGCAACTGAACTCAGATGCTCTATTGCCGTCCTTTTATTGTTTTCAACCGGTCGCGAGATATTTCTAGTACTTTCTGTTTCTTGAAATTACTGGAAAGCAATACAAGGGTGGGTTTACGGTTACAGCTAACATACTGGTGAATTACATTTATTCAATTTCAATAAAAATTACCGAGATAACCATTTACTCAATATTAAATTCACTTGCCCCTGTATTCTTACCTTTCTCTTAAAATTTGTGTCGCGTTACATTACACAGAAAAATACAACAATTTTAATTACAATTCCACTAAAATTACCAATCTAAATATAAAAATCGTAACAATATCGTTAGATGTCAAGGAAGCGCAATTAGGGCATTATACATTTTGCGTCAGATATTTTGAAGAACAAATGAAAGCTTTGAGTGTTAAATGGTTTAATGATATATTCAAGCGTGTTAGGCAAATTCTCAATTAAATATTTGTTTGATAAACTAGCATATGTAGCAAATTTAGTGATCTGGTGACCTTTCCCTTTTTGGAAATAGTTTTAAAAAGTACTGATAAACACACAGCAGATTTTTAAATAAAAGATAGGGAATTACAGTGTTAACTATTTGAAACCCATATATGTGATGCAGTATACAGAAAAGTGATCGAATTTAGATAACTCGTTGAATTTATGAAAAAATAGGAAATGCGTTTTAAAAAAGTCAAAATCAGCACTTCGTTTTTGCTTCTCTCTTTAAACTTGATGTTAATTATTACAGACTACTTATAAATACATTTGCGAATATTTGCCTAAATAACTAGGCAAAAGTTCGACTTCAAATAATCATACACGAAATTTTTTTTAAAAAGCATCATATACTTTTTATTCTACTAATTTGCAAACTGAAATTTTATTTTCTCATACTGTTTTAATTTCGAAAATAACATGTAATTTGCTTGGAATTGCTGCCACGTGGCCATGATTTAATGTAAGTATGAATGTTCAGATTTAGATTTTGTATTATCACATTTAATTATTTTGCTATTAATTTCATTTATGTTTGTAATGATATCAAAATCCAATCATAAATGAAAAAAAAAGATTTTTATTATATGTCGTGTAAATATGCACATCTTGTTACTATGCGTACTATCCACAATTACAATGTATTACAATCGCAAAGAAATTGCTGATTTTAGGTAATTTATTAACTTAGAGTCATTAGGGTTTTTTTGTCGGTGGAGAACTAAAAAATAACAGTGTTGTCGCAGGGACTCGAACCCTGGATCTCTTGAACACGCGTCGATGCGCTTCCAATTACACTACGCAGTCATAATGAAGGCGTATTATTTCCTATTGTCCTAAATAGTAGAAACTAAAGATAAATGAACTATTTAGATATGATAAAAAAGATGTGCAGCCCTAGGAACATTAGTGTTAGTGCTAACTATTGTAATCAAAATTATTGCATTTTTGAAACACCAATGTCAAAGAAATTTTAAACACATATTTCCTTGATAGATATGCTAACTCTAATTGATTTCATTAAGCTTCAAAATCAACATTAAGTTCTCTTTCACCCTTTAAAATACACATAAATAATTGAGGATTCTTTGGTAACAAAGATTCTAGGATCTTTGTCAGGAAAATGTTGAATACATATGCATTATTTACATAAACAATTACAAGACAGATTTCATAGAATAATGCTTTATTTCAAATAATTGTAAGCTAAGAATATATTTTTTAAAAAAGATAAACACTATTTTATAAATTGCAAACTGCAGTTTTATTATTATTATTTTTTGGGGGGGCTTTGGCACTTGTGTTTCAAATATTATATAATTTGTGCCTTTAAAATTACTGTCAGGCATACTCGTTTATTGGATAACTAACTTATTATAAACACGCATATTTGAATTTAGGTTCTTTATTAATATATTTAGATGTTTTTCTTAATATTATATATATTCGCAATAATAGAAACGGACCATAAATGAAAATGGATTTCCATCACCTGCTGCTCTGATTTAGCACAATTGAATTTTATTACATCTGTTAACTAATATGCGTTGTCTTTCATTTGCTTACATTGGTGATATAAAGAATCAGGTTTATAGTTTTTTTACATAAAATTATTAATGCCTTTCTGATCAAAATCATCTTAAAAGATTAAAATTATATCAAAACCGTGTTTCTAGAAAATTATCAATGTTTCAGATAAATGTATTCATTGTACAACTTAGTTTAGACCTGAGTCGCATATTTAGTAAAAAATTAAGTGCTTGATCATATGCAAAATACTGATTATAATCATCCTTAGCTTCAAGAGCCCTTTCCCAATTATTTGTTCATAAAGCGATTTTTCAAATCTAAGCTTAAATTAATTACTCTAAATCATTAGTATTCGAATGTCTCTATAAAGCTTAATAGATGAAAACAATTTATAAAATCTTTTTCCTAACAGCTTACCTTAATTAAATAGTGATGTATGAAAGCTATTTTTCAGAAGAAAAGTTAAAATCTGACTCAGAAAATAGATTTCCCAGTTATATCGGAGAGAAAGCTTCACTGTATTTTTCGGCGTCAGCGCCTCTTACGAAGGTCATACTTGAATCCCCGTTTCACATAAGAAAAACCATGTAAACAACCATACAAGCAAAAGTCTAATATTTAAAAAATGTAATTTTAGCGTAAGAGCGTTTCCCCTCCCTTTCAGTGAATGGTCACTGATTTGACTATTGCCTGAGAAACGAATGGAGCCTGGCCTTGCAAATGGCTATGTATAAGCTAGAGTTTCTTGTTAAATGTTACTTAGAAGAAAATGTAGTTCATTTTTGGTCAATTTTTATTTTTAGAATTATTATTTTCGCACTTTTCTTTCTTTCTCGCCAAGATGCTTAGAAATTGGACATTGGAAGGCAATTGAAGATCAGCGGGCGGTAAAAGTGTTTTCAAAAGTTGTAGTACAGCAGATGACGTAACGAAGTATTTCTTATAACTGCGCAGCGCAGTAAAGTTCCTCAGACAAATTAACAATATTACTTTTAAGAATCTGAATTATTGGCTTTTTAAGGAAAATGAATTTAAAAAAAAAATTATACGTACTCTAAACAAATACTTTCTGAACATTAATTAGGAAGTTCCGCAAAATACAACTATATGACTCACATTTATGATTATTCAAATATATGATTCAAGCTTTTATTATTTAACTGGTGCTTCACTCTATTTTCAAGATTTCTCAAAAGCCATAATCATGAATAAGTAAAAAAGGGCAAAATTATAACTTATTTCAGATCTACTTTTCCACTTTAGAATAAAAGAAGAATGTCGAGAAAACTTGCTTAATGGTAATTCGGTAATGTTCCTGTTTTAAGAGAGCGATAAACCAGTTAACGCGAAATGTTACGTTGCGCAAGATTTTTATCACCATCCTACATAGTAGAATTTGTTAAAAATCCAATAGTTTTATTAAAATAAATAAGAGAAAAGTCGAGTAATAAAAATAAAAAGTCTGAAAGATTTCAGATTTTAAATTACATCGAAAGGGGAGTTTTTTTTTTAACATTTTGTGTGCTACCTGTATTTATTAAACATCATGTTCTTCGCATTTAAACCATAAAATTCAGTTCAAGAGCAATATTGCAAAATAATTTTAAAATCAGCATATCTTTCCCATACACAGTCTCACGAGCTGGAGATAAAAATGTTTTCTCTGTAGAACGTTGCCATTGCTCGCTTTGAAATTCTTGAGTTTGTTAATCAAAAATTCGTTTACAAAATAGGAAAATTTTACAAAATAGGAAATCGATAATAAAACAAATTCCAGATTTCAAATTTAGGCTTCCAGATGCTCACATTCGCAGGAGGATTACACTATTCAAAATTGGATGGCTCTAGGTATCATCGTTTTATCACAATGCGAGAAACATATATACGTTTGTGCAGATTCTTCATTATTTAATTTCTTTAAATGTAACACAGGGCGATAATATTTGGTGGCAACAATTTGAAGTGTGAAACGACGCTTGTATTGAATCAACGCAAAATGCCAAAAGGAAATTAATAGTCCTTCCGGGCAAATTGCCCCTTTGAACTAAAAATATAGGGTATTCAGAAATTGACTACCTAGTTTTTAAGGCGAGTAACTAAAAAACGATTAATGATGGAATCAATATAACAAATACATGTATTTTCTCTCTCCTTACAGCATGCCTTCATGGTGTAACGGTTAGCACACTCGGCGCGTATTCGAGAGGTTTAGATTCGAGTCCCGGCGAGGTCATTGCTCATTTTTCATGTACTTCTGTTTCAAAATAACCTACTGTCTCTACAGTGGCGCCCGAACTAAATAAAAGAAGGTAGTGGATGATTCTTCAAACTTGGCGTATTAATGGACAGCACTTCTTACTTCAGCAGAGCAGTCAAACAAAGGTAAACTTCAATTCATATGAATTTGGTAATATTTAAAATTAATTATTATATAAAATTAAAATGAAAGAAAAAAGATCATTGGCATTGCTATAGTATTTCAAGCAAGAAATTACCCAACAATGGTGAAATAAAATTCATATAGATTTGAGATTGATTAAAAAAAACTGTAATTTAAATTTAAATTGAAAACAAAAATTTTTCATACTGATTCACTTAAAATTGAGATAAGCAATACATTGCATAGTCTGGCTACTCAGTTCCGCTATGTATGTAACAGTATGGGATAACACTGCTTTAAATCGAGCTAACAGAAAAACTTAATGCATACAAAAAAGGCAATAGGTTAAAAAAAAAACTCCCCCCCCCCAACATTTGTTTCAGAATAAATAAAACTCATTTTATAAATTCTGTAATGCAGAAAGGCTTCAGTGGGTACAAATGCTTCAACCAATGATTCTGATAATCAGATTGGTCAATTTTAACAGAAAAATTTAAAAGCAGTCCATATTAATAATTATGTATATGCACAACTATGATTTTCAGGTATAATGTGCAGAATACTAAAGGGTATCATCTACGTCTTAACGTTACACTAATTAAGCTTTAGCTCAGTTAAACTTGCTTTCCTCTCGCGAGTTTTCGCTCTCAGCAGAATTCAAAGTAAATTTAACATCGAAAAACATTAACAGAAATGTAAAATGTACTTAAAATTAGTCATAAGTAACATAGAATTACATAGATTAAGGTAATGCAACTAACTAAAGACTACCGCACGTAGAAAGATCCGCAGATCTTGTAGAAAGTATAGTGCAACAAAAAGCCAATCGCAATTTCAGCGCCATCAAACCGGGATAGTAGTTATTAGCGTCGCTGACTGCCGTGCCGAAGGGCTCGGGTTCGAATCCCGGAGAAGGCGTGAATGTTTGTAAATGTGTGGTGTCTGTGCGGCATGGGGGCACTCTCAATATGCGGCGAGCAGAAAGTCCTCTCGAGAGGTTGGCGGTAAGGGTAGAGAGATGGGAGACCCCGGGCCTGTCCCCTCGGGGTGCTCTGCAGCAAAATTGGGGGCGGAACTGAGCTAAATCACACTGTCATCTGTAAGGTGATCAAGGCTGTTGCCAACGGCAGGCGTAAAATTGTGCTCCTTGCCACGAGGAGTTCAGTGGGTTTGGGCTGACTATAGGTTAGACAAAGGAGCATTAGCAACAACAACAGAAAATTTATAACTTCTGATAATTTTCGTGGTCTAGACCAGAGGCCAAATGCTTTTTTAATCAGTAGTTTCAATAAAAACGAGGATCAGTGCCTTACGGAAAGTGTAAGTACTTTAAGTAACTCTGTATTAAATAATGCTCTCATAAATTCTCTTGATTTGCATTTTTAAATCAGCAGTTTCAATAAAAGGACCCAGTGCCGTTAATGGAAGTTTAAATACGGAGTTCCTTTTCATTAAAAGAAAAAATCGTACTCTATCTTAGATTCTCCTAATCTAGTTTCAAATCTGAAAACTAGATCAAGACCAGAGACTGAGAAGCTAATAGGAAAAGGACTTGAGTTAGTTATATATGGTTTAACGCCTTTTACTACTGTAAAATGAGACTTAAACTTTTGATAGATTTAAAGCGACTTATCGTTATGCCTAAATTTAAAGTACAAAAACTTGAAAAGAGTGTAAAAGATCCTTTTATTTTAAACTCAATAAGATGAACAAGAGCCTCTATTGCTTCCGCCATAAGTCCGCCAGCACTTACAGCGAGAAACTCAAGGTAGAAATTCAAATGTAGAGCTAAATTTAAATAGCTAATAGCCAAAGTCTACACTGAGCCATTTAATCGCAAAGTTGACCTGGAATTCGAGGATGTAAATTTAATTATTGTCAAGTAGCAACATCGAAGACAAGATCTCTTACCTAGAACAACAAACCTAACAACGTGGCCTTCAAACGGCAGAACACGCTCTGTCTTAACAGTCTCAAACTCTCGCTTAAATACACGTGAGCTAATTTGCATGCTGTAAAGTGACAGTACGGATTCCAAACATAAAACAACTGTTATGTAAATTAAATAAACCTCACGAAGTTTTCAATTATATTCAGTATGATAAAAAATTTTTGCTTGTTGTTGATCCTTTTATGGAACGAAGATTGAAACTTCACCGAAATCTCAATAAAGTGGTCTGAAATTCTGACGTAGAGCCTATTCAAATAATTCAAATATCTTAAATCTTTTTTGAAAGCAAGTCAGCCAAAGATTTAGACAAAAATAAAATATTAAGTAATTAATTGCATTAATTTCGATAGTTCTGTTCTGTAACGTAGTTTTCTTTTCAAATTTAAGCGAATTGTTGGATGAATTATAATTATCCCTATTGTTTATCGTTTTCTAACGCGATTTCGCTTAACGAGCACTGATTGATAGATTCATTAATCGCGTTAAGCGAAGTCTCTCTATCATACGAATCATTTTTGGGGATGAGGTAGCAGCTAAAATTCAACTCCCAGCTCTTCAGAAAGGTGTCACTTGATAACCGCAACAGGATAGAACATATTCATACCGAAGGAAGTTGAACATAAAAATAAATAAGGTACAAAACATTAAAGTGTACTTGATTCTAACTATCTGTAAAAAAATGCGTTTTTTTTTCCTCTCCCTAATAGTCAAAATGCTGAATAAGCAGAAAACTTTAGTATTTAACCTCGATTTAATTGCTTGTTCATCATTTCGCCCGCTTCTGCTGCTATTTTAAGAAAAGAATGTTCTTTCAGGTTTTTGTGTCAAAATCACGTGTATAAAGAGTACAAAAATATGCTCGTTGGGATGCCATAGAGCCTTTCATACCAAAGTTTGGATTTTCATAATTCGCGACCGCAACGTTTTGAAATGCTTCGAGAGATGATATCATTTATCTAACTGGGAAGGAAATCCGCCAAGGTCATATTTGAAATTGTGCAAAAAAGCAACTTATGCTGATGTAATTTTGAATAAAACTATCGATTTCAATTTAGACATAAGTCTCTCTTCTTCAAAAACAAAGCATTTTTACATAAAATGTTTTGCTCCTGGAGAAGAAAACTTAAGTTTGATCGCCTTCGCAATCGACACAATTTTATTTAAAATCTACTCCAATCTGAAATCGCTTTTTTGCTTAATTTTAAATATAATTTATGCTTAGAAACATGCATATGCTTTAGGAAGAAACAGAAGTATTGTATGATAAAATGGACAATGGATGTGATTCGTTTTAGGAAACTATTCTCTAAGAACTTTGCATAATTTAATGAACTTTTCTATGGCTATAAATACTGGTGGTGTGTTTCCGATGTACATAAAATTACAGCTTTTACAATAGATATTTACTTTTAAAGGTTTCTTTTGAATTAAAAAATCACGTCTTATTTTGATAAATTAAGCGAAGATTGTTAAAGAAATGTGGAATAGGACATTAGAGTTTCGTTAAATGTTAGAGACAGATGATAAGTTATGCTGTGATAATAAGGACGAGATCTTAAGAGTTTTAGAAAAGGTTTTGATTTGCAATTTTAATCGTTTACTTGCTAAGTTCACATACAGTTTAAAATTTAACTAATTATGTTGACACTACCTTCTCGCTAGAGGAAAAATGTACTTAAGAAGCGAGGAAAAAAATTCAAGTTTTTTCTGGCAAAATTCCCATTTGGAAGCGTACACATTTAGTTCACACATACGCTTTCACTAATGTACTAATTTGATTAGCAAACCCATTAAACTAGTGTCTAGAATGCAATTAAGCACTTATTAAATTCCTTTGAATTTACTTGTTTTTAATTTGTATCGTTACAAGTTCGTACATAAAAAAAGAGTCTCGAAATATGTTATAAAATAAGCAATAATATATAATCTTCTTAGTAAAACAAATCAATTAACAATCAGTGCCGCTCAATTACTATTTGTAAAAAGTTCGTTATCTAACGACATCCAAAATATAATTAGATTAAATATTTTTTTATAAAGCTTCTCAGGTGAAAGCATTTCGAGTTTATTATTTTGAACTGCAATAATTAGAAAGGGTCCTTATTTCTAATATTTTTGTCAAATCTTTTCCTCTTATCCTTTTTTTTTTTTGGCGTTACTAAATTTATACTGGTCTCTGATGAAACGTTTTTAACGATTTGGAAACATCTGTAGTTAAAACTTAACAAAATTCAGCCTTAGATTAAAATTAATTTTAGAGAAAAGCTTTATATACTTTTTGGAGAATCCGAACTCATCTCTTTTCTTCAAGGAGCCAAATATCCTTGAAGAAATAAAATAATGCAAATTATTCTTCCTCCCTCGGATAGCGAGGAGCTTTCCTCTAAAATTAATCTAACGCCAAATTTTGCCTAATTCTCATGTTCAAGTTAGCATGTTTCTCTTTCATCTATCGAAGGCTTGAGTACTCTTTTACATGACAGCTTCTGTTTACTTATTTTAACAAGGTGCAGCCCATCATGTTATCTTTGGTATAAATGGCGATGGGCCGTAATTAATTAGAAGATGGATATCCAAACTATGATTGAAGCATAATTTGTTTTATCTGCCGATAATCCATTACAATGTACCTTTAGGACTGACTTGAAAAGTCACATTTCAACTAGTATTGCAATAGATTCTGTTCAAATGTATCAATTGATTTATTACCAGCGGAAGTGAAAATTCGTAAAAAATGCATTGAACACTGAACATAAGGATATCTGAAAAAGCATAATTCTTGTATTTAAAACGAAGTACTTTATTTATTTTGCACCTCCCATATTATATGAACGAATTAAATATTAATATATTAAATAATATTACTTTTATTAAAGGGTTCGCACTGCTAATTTTCATTTACGTAAGGATGCACAATCATCTGAAAGATGATTAAAGTGAGGATTAATTGCTTTAATAATCTGGAATCTTCCAGATGATTACTTTAATCATTTAGAACATGATTAAAGTCCAGATTAGTCATCTGAAAGATGATTAAAGTAAAATCATCTAAAAGATGATCAGATCAGGAAGATGATTTATAGTAAAAGAGGAACCTGGAGACTCTTCTTTTACTGTAGCCAATGTAGTCACAGGCAAATGCATTATTAAGCGAAAAAATGATGATTTATAAATTATTTTAGTTAAGACTTGTAAAATTGCTGTAATTTTCCATATTTAATTTTTTTAAAGTTGTTAGAAACCGTTGTAAATGGTAATTAATCTCCATAATTTACAATGAATCAGAGCAAGCAGCTTTGCACATTTAATACTTCCAAAAGCCAAGAACGGAAAGTGAGAATATGCATATTTTCAGAAAAGTAGATGCTAATAGTTTTCGAACACTAATAACTATATTTCTGATGAATAGTACAATTTAAAGAATCATTCCTGTGAAAACGTAGCTCGTGCAAAATCTGGTTTTATTCTATGTAATACCAAAATAATTATTAAATGAAGCTATTAATTATAAATTCGTGAAGAAGAATAGGTGCTTATCTTGTCACAAATGGCGTTGCATATAAATATGAAATAACTGCAAAATCAAGCCAAATTACATATTTGTTAACGGAATAACGAACTGTCGTCAACGGAACGGATTGTCAAATCGTTAAGCCTGAGTTCAAATCCCGCAGAAGGCATGGATGCTTGTAAACGTATAGCTTTGCGGCGGGGGGAGACACTTAAAAATCAATCGAGCTGAAAGTCCTGTTGAGAGGTTGATGGTATGGAAAAAAGGTTTCGGACTTTTACACGTATACTTACTCTTTAATGCCTGTTGATACTCTTTTACCCTGTCCCTTGACCTAGATTTGGAAGTTAATAGATTCTACTCCTAGTCAGGTCTACACTCTTAGATACTAGTAAGCCGCCCTACTAACGGAATAAAGGATATTCTCGATCAAAACTGAGATGATGGAACTGGACACAAATCTTATTATCACCTGTATGATGTCTAAGGTTTTTGCCAACAATAGGCGCGCTCTTCTTTTTCTTCGCCATGAAGAATTCGTGGACTTGATCTAGATTCTGTTAAGATCAGGAGGGCAAATAACATCACCTCTATGACTGACTGTATAGGGTTTTATGCTAACTAACCACTCATGCCATTATTTTTTCTACACTTTTCCTTCTGCTTTCGACGACTCTCACCAGCACTCATATTAGTTAATAAATTTAAGCGCAAAGTTCTTAACTTAGAGAGAAAGCTTTTGCCAGATATCGCTGACCGTCACTCAGTTACTTCTTCCAGCGACGGAATTCTGAATTTGATTTTAGCTTTGCTAGCCGTAATTGCTCATGAAAGTCTGAGGGCCCCAGCCAGAGATTGTAGGGCAGCTTTAGCTTGTAATGTAATATTAATATTAATATTAATATTTTAATCTTCCTTGAGTATTTATTCTGAATTCTCGAAAGCTACGGAGACTTTACGTGTTCATTACACACAAGTTGTGTAACTATCAGGATGACATTTGAAATGAAAAAATTATTTTAAACCTTCTTCTGAATTGTGTTATTCTACTTAGAGGTTAAGACGGGACGATAAGTCATCTGACTGTCATTACGACTCAAGGAATTAACATTTAAAATGGTGTGGATCCTTACAACTAGTAATATGCTTATAACACATTTCAGTTGCTTTTCAGAGTTACTTATGTATTAAGACTGATATTTGTGTACATAGATCTTATCAGAAGCTATACAGAGATTTCAATCGATTTACTTTTAATCCTTATGTATGAATATTAAAAGGCCATTGCTGTCTTTTTTATCCACATAAAGGCTCACTATAAGCCAAAAGGATAAAACCGCTGAAGATTTGGAGTTAGAAACGATTCAAATGGCCTGACTAAAGGAGGGTTTTAGTGGTTTCGCTATGCGTAACATGAATACTAATTCAGCCAGTTTCCGATTGAAATTCTTCCACCGTTCCTTTGTTTGGACAAGTACCCCTCATGTGTTTTACCAAAATCGATTAAACTACAAAAACAACCATACACCTCTTTAAATTTCTTCTTATTTGAATTTTTAATGTATTTTAATATATAAGATGGCGAATATCTTCGTGGTGTAGTGGTCAGCATCCTCGGCGCGTATTGGAGAGGTCAGTGTTTCGAGTCCTAGCGAGGGCACTGCTCATTTTTCCCCGTCTTCTGCTTTCGAAAATAACCTAATATCTCTACAGTGACGCCCGAACGAAAAAAGGTGGTGGATGATGATTCTCCATCACTTTTGGATCTGGCAATTGGATCTGCTAATGCCAAGTCTCCGTTTAAAAGCCGAAGTATCTAAGGTTATTTCTTCCGCCTTCTTAGCATGTCTTCGTGGCGTAGTGATCAGCATTCTTGGCGCGTATTCGAGAGGTCCGTGGTTCGTGTCCCGGCGAGGATATTGCTCCTTTTTCATCTCCCCTGCTTTCAAAAAATTCCTAATGTCTCTACAACCTCACGCGTTCAGTCGCCGGCGTCTGAGAGTGGATTGAGCTGATAGTAGTCAATAATCTACATAACTAACTCTTTCACATGTGGGCCGCTTGTTTAAAATTTAAATGGTTGGTTAATTCACCACGGGAAAGCGCATGAAGGCCGTATACCTTACAAGGAAGGCTTTTGTGGAGGTCTTTCTATGAGGAATAGGGCACATTACATATGGTGAAACAACAAAAACAGTTTGTAGCTAATTTGCTTAGTTAGCGGGAATATAACCCAGGATAATGTACCAGAGTTGCAAGATTACAACCATTTGGAACAGTGTTAAGCTTTCTCCAAAGGAGCTGGTTAATATCTATGTAACAGTAGAAAAGTCCATCTGCAGGTAGCCTAGCTATTGAGAAAAGAATGTAAAGGAAGCCTAGCTATTGAGAGAGAAAGTAAAGGGAATCTGGCATTTAACAGCTCATCCGTTTTGCCTTCTATTTAAAACATTTGCATACGATTAGCATCTAGGTTTTCTATGAATTTATTACTCCCAAAAGAAACCTCAGTTTTCAAACTTATCGCGGTAAATAAACAAATGCTGTGTTTGAAATAAGGCAAAATTACACTTTAAATTAAGGCTAATTTCAAATAAAAATTTACCCTCATTCCAAGAGACAATTTGATCCGCCTTTAGTTTTATCAACAGCAACATTCTAAGACTGTGTTTTTAGTTTGATAGCGTTTAGTGTAAAAATGGCATAAGTTTTGCTTATTATGTGCTAAACTGAAATAAGGTTTTATGGGAAGAGGATTAAAGTGACCCCCGTATTCTTTAATTATATCAGAATCGTTTTTAGTTATATCAGAAAGTAATTGCTTAGCTATTTCTCAATTTAAAACCCTTATTATTAACCAAACTATTTAACTAAATTTTTGAACTTAAAAGCAAACCCCGACTAATCAGAACTTGTTTCTCTTTGAACTTCTGAAGAATTAAACTTTTCCAGAAAAATTGTCATATGAAAATCGTATTGAATTTAAATATTTCTTACGCGGCGCTGTAAGAGCTCTCGACACATTTCGCTTCATCCAAATTTAAAACTGTACGTAAGCTCCACGCAGTATTAGATTCTTTTACTTGATTGCCTTACATTTATTAATCATTCACGTGTTTTGCGACGAGAGAAAAAATGGAAATTGCAAAGTAATTTTTTCATTGATTATATAAGCTTACTTATGTTAACCTTCGAATATTTGTAACTGATAATTAAAAAGGTATATAATTATTACTTTGTCTTGCAGTATAAGAATCAAAAACAAAAAAGAACGTATAAGGTCTTAAAAGTCTTCTCGGACTTCTAAGCTATTGAAATTAAGAAATCTTTTATCAATATCACATGTAAGAGAAAGGAACACTTTTCATGCTATTCCCCTATAAGTAAAGTAGTTTGCCACTATAGAGTAATATTCAGAACAAGAGACAGACATGAGTTTTGTGTTAAAAATATAATTTAAACATCTCTTTTTTAAGGGGGGGAAACTTTCTTTTTTATAAATGACGACTAATTTTCCTAATAAAGTGCGCTAAAATTTAAAACTTTCTAATATATAATATTTAGTTTAAAAAGAGGTATATCATCAAAGCAGGGAGCTGAAATTTGGGTACAACTAAAAAAAAGTGTACTTATCATTTTAATTAGAGCTAAACAACCCAATGGAAATGTTGATTTTCACTGACAGTTGCATACTACACTGGTGTACAAAACTTAAGCAACAATGTAAAAAATTAGCAGATAGCCATGAAATTGCAGAAAAGGAGGTCTGGAGATCAGTACAATGAACACGTAAGTCAGTAGAAACGTCATGCGTATGCAAATATCAGGAACGAAACGTCAAAGGCGACGTGAGCGTACAAAAAACGCGTGATGTCGGCGCGCAGCTCAACAGTAGAATAAAAGGAAGGACGGAGACGCAATTCAACATATTCGCTGCAAGTGCCAGTGAGTCAGTTCGTGAAATATGGCTAGAAGAAATCACCTGGACGACTGCACATGTGGAAGAATCATCGGAAAGCTGGTACTGTCACCAGTGTAGCTGCAGAGTTCGGAATCAACAAAAATGTCATTTCGCGCTCTTGGAAAGCGTTCCAAACCACAGGTACAGCTGTTAGAAAGGTTGGTGGTGGCCGCCCGAGGACGATATCTGCAGGGGATGACCGATATATCGTCCTGCAGGCGAAAAGAGGTCGACAGCAGTCAGCAAGCGCCATTGCTCAGCAACTCTGTACAGCAACGGGGCGACAAGTGTTGCGGTTTACTGTGGCTAGACGCCTTCACAAAGAGGGCCTATTCGCCCGCCGTCCTGAACGCTGCCTCCCGTTGAAAGTTGGTCACCGACGCCACCGTTTACAGTGGTACAAAGAGCATAAAAACTGGTCAACTGATCAATGGAGTCGTGTCCTCTTTACGTATGAGAGTCGGTTCAGTACCAGAAGCGATTCTCAACGCGTTTTGATTTGGAAAGAGGTCGGGACTCGGTTTTATCCCAGTAACATCAAGGAAAGAGACCGTAACGGTGGTCCTGGAGTTTTTGTCTGGGGAAGCATTATGCTGAACGGGCGAACTGAGCTCCACGTTTTCGACAGAGGGTCTGTAACCGGGGATCGCTATTGTGAGGACGTACTCCTTCCCTATGTGCGTTTGTTCCGTTTGTTGTCCGAGGTGCCATTGACAAAGACTTAATTTTTATGGATGACAATGCACTGCCACATCGGACTCTTGCTGTTGAGGAGCTACTGGAAAGGGAAGATATCACTGGAATGGATTGGCCAGCGTACTCCCCAGATTTAAATCCCATCGAGCATGTGGGGGATGCTTTGGGGAGACGCATTGCAGCACGCTTACATCCTCCGGAGAACACCCAACAACTGAAACAGATGCTGATTGAGGAATGGGCACTCCTACCGCAAGAAATGTTGGACCAGCTGGTTCTGAGTATGCGGAGACGGTGCGAAGCAACCATTGCAGTGAGGGGAGGGCATATCCCCTATTAAGGAACATCTGCTTGTTGTTCTTCCTCTTGGATAGACAATCATAAATCACGATACTATGCGTTCAATAAAGCTTGTTTTTGTTTGATTCCATACCGTATGCATTGTATTCCTTTTTTCAGCTCCGATGCTTTCGTCATCCCTTACGTACATAATACTCTCCTTCATTTCTGCATTTCATGTCTCTCAGTTGATTTCTCGTGGAATTATGGCAAAAAACCCTGCTGTTGCTTAAGTTTTGTACACCAGTGTATTTTTAATCCGAGCTCTTGTGCTGCCGTTAATGGTTTAAAACCCACACGACTGCTTAATTTTTTTAAATAATCATATTAATCTTCCTAAATGTATGAAATACTCAATTTTTGTTAAATATTTTCTTATAATTCGATTTAAATCTAGCCTAAAAAGCTTAAACCAGCGTAGGCTATGCCTTAGGAGAAAGAGGTTATTTTATGTTTATCAGTAATCGGAAGATCTAAATAATAAATTAAATAATAATAATAATTAATCTCAGGTCTTTCACTTCACTCGTATGTTCAAATGCGCTTCAGATCCTTCTTAAGCCGCTTTTAATATTTGTTGACAATATATGTGATTATTTCAGCCAAAAATTTTAATGGAAATTTGCTATTAAGAATCACCATTCTCAAATAGTTTTTAGTTAATTTCTCTTTCTTAAATTTGGATTAGTTTTTCTTTTTAAATCTCCATTAGTTTTTATCTATAAATTCTTATTAATTTGGGAGTGAGCAAAGACCGTGAAAAATCTCCAGTTATTTCTGTGCTTCATAAATGCATTCATAGTTACAAACCGACTTCAGTATTTAGAAAAAATCAGTGTAGTTAAATATTAAGAATTTACAAAACAGTACTAAAGAAAAATTAGTTCAATAAATTAAATACAATTTGCAAACGGATTTTTGCTTCAGCGTAGAAAAAGGCTCTGAGATTAGAAAAGGAATTAAGTAAAATACCCCAAATAGAAAGAAAAGAAATAATAAAGATTAGGACCCCTTGGCTCAGATTCGAAACCGAAGCCTGAAAAATACCCAAAACTAGTATCCCTTACAACTTCATAAGTACGAATCTAACAAAAAATCGAAACTGAATTTATTACAATAAGAGAAACTCACATATACGCAAAATGCGTAGATTGAAAAAAAAATGAAATCAAATTTCTTTTATAATGAGACACATTTACTCGTTTACACACACGATAAGTTAACTTAACATAAATAGTAAACCTTCCAAATTTAGGGAATTGAAATTTCAGAAAATACCCATCATCAGAAAACCATACAACAATTTTCTTTCTCTTTTCAATTAAAAATAATGTCTACATCTGTTGTACAATAAAACAGTCTTGAATTAAATTTAATAGAAAGAAAGTAACACACAGACAATTCGAATCTATGCTACAGAATTTTAGCATTGTCAAAGTGCGTTACTTTTAGGATGATGACAACGTATGGGTAGAGGGAAGAAATTATGTAGCAGCGATACATATTTTATGACACAGCATTTATACCATTAGTGTAATTAATAAACACATTTATTTATTACGCTATTACAGTAGATATAAATAAAACTTGTTACTGTTACAAACTATCAAAATTATGTTAAAAAGTACATATTGTTTTAGAACGGCTCAATTAATTGCTTGATAAACAATATTATTATTACAGATTTAAAGTAAGTAAAAAATCTTAAACCACGTAAAATGATAATAGTTTCGTTTTCTTGTTTTGGACATCCGAAACAAGAAAACGAAACTAAGTAGCCTGAGCGCTTGAAAGGATTTTAGTTAACACATGAAAAGATCTTTCTCAACACCTAGAATGTTTCACACTAAGGGGAAATAATAACATCTTTTCATAGTATTCATTTTAGAAGATTAAATATAATGTGAATTACAGATAAAATATTATTAGATTATTGTAAAAATTGAACAGAACTCTGAAAATTTTTTATATTCCTATTTCTAATTTTCAAGAAAAAACTATATATAACTGCGTATTATAAAATTATAAACTATAAATTGCTTTTAATGTACATTGACAGTTCAATTAGAAATTATTTCCGAGCCATAAACTGTGTGCAAAAACGCGCTTTGTTTAAACACATTTCATTTCAAACATAATATATTTCATAACTTGTAACAAATTCAACAGCCTGTTATCGCATATATAACGAATATGGAAAATTAACATATATTTCTTATGAGATGAAGTGCTGTGCAATACGTTTATTAGCGAGAAAATGGGGATGTTATCTCCGATATTAATTTGAGAAATATTGTTTAACTTAAAGAAGAATTATCATTAATTATCGATTAAATATGTATAAATTTAATAAATGAAATTCGCGTTCATATATTAGCCATCAAAGCGATTTCAAATACTCTAACTCAGGCTAGAATAACTGAAGGCTAGAATAATTCTAAAAAAATTATTCTTCTTAAGATTAGACGCAGTCCTTTTTTTTAATAAATCAGTAAAATATTAATCAGTAATATATAGAACTTTGCATATGAATGTTGATCCAAATTCTTTCTTACGATACTTTTGACATTTCTAAAACAGCGTTACTCGTCTGTTTTACCTGTTTACAAGTTGCGCATATTCGCAGAGCAAATAAAAGGATACTCTAGCACAGGGATTTTTCATTTACAAAATTTGTTGTCGCGTCTAGCCTTAAGCTGTTAGAGAATAAATATACTCAACTCAACAGAAACGTGCCTATAAGATTCTCAAGTAGCTGATCCTTGAAGGGATACGGCAATTTCTAGCTTACCTACCTTTGAGAGCTAGTCACACTAGTTCTCATAGGTGAATCCATCTGAGTTTCAAGCGGACAGATTCATCTTCTGCATCACTAACATTCCTAGAAATGAAAAAACAGATGGTTCATACCTTTTCGTCAACATGCTTTGCTTGACATGTATCTTCTACTTCTGCCATTTGAGAGCAAATACGTGCTTCAGAAGTGTCTGAAATTATTTGAAATCTTTATGAATTGCAAGGAGCTGTTCGGATCAATGCGGAACGGTTCTGAATGAATTCTCTACCGATTGACGTTTCTCTTAGAGAGAGAAGGCTTATATTATGCTTACATGTAGCGCCATCTTGCGACAGAAACTCGAACTTAATCTTAGTAGATACGTGACCTTGATAGGAAGGCTGTTTTATTTTCAGTGCAAAAACGCTTTTAATAACATTGCTAATATTTTGAAAAGGAATAAAATGAAATATTTATAATATATATATAATTAGTAGGAAAATAGAGGCCTTTAACTTGTATATAATAGAATAAAATAAGGGATTAATAAATGCAACGAAAACATCAGAAATGTAAAAATTGCTCCATTAAGTTGGAAACGGAATTTTAGAGGATGCTGAGCCAGAAATGGTGGGAGAAAATAATCTTTCTAGTGATTCATCGCTCAACATTGAGGTTTCTTTTAGAAGGAACGATAATAAAAAAATTAATAAGATGCATATCATCCAATACTACTTCGCAGACGAGTATTATAAATATGAATAAAATGGAAGTACATGTGAAAAATGTTTACTCTCATGTTTACGTAAATTGAGGAGCTTTACACGATTCATCGTCGCTGGAGAACTTCGCCCTGACAGTCTTCGTCCGTTCGCACTCAAAATTGTTTGAATGATATACGTACTGAAACTTTGGCGGGCTTTTTTCAACGCCGCTTATGCCAAAATAAATAGTGAAGGCATTACTTTTCTTGAAACATTTTTCCCCAATTCACAGAGACGAACTAGATTAAAATTTCAAAGTGAATAATTTAATTATGATTTTTCCACTTCAGCTATGAAAGTTGTTGATGTATAAATACCCGTATCTTTTACGGCATTTTAATTTTTAATTTTTATCTAAAATTAATATTTTACGGTATAAATTTATAAGCATTCCAAACAAATATGTATTTGCAGGAAATATTATGAATTTGCTAATTACTATTGCTTTCGGTTGATACAGAGTAACGGAAATATAGATTTTGTTAGATGATCATAAACACATTTATTGCTTTTTATACCAAATCATAACATACTTTTTCTAAAGAAAAAGGGTTTAAAGAGAAAGAAATTCATTCATAAAATGAAAAATATCTCAGTAATTGCTATTTTTATACCTTCTAATAATAGAATTATTTGCTCTGACCTTTGTATCTTTCATAGTATATGTAAAATTTTAAGAATCAGTATCAATAGCAAATTTTTTACCGGTCACCTTATACATATGTACATATATATTGAATGGAATTATAACATAATTTTTTTTAAGTTTAGTAAGAAAAGAATAAGATTCAACGAGAAGGGAATTAATGCATATGAAAGGCAAAATTTCTCAACAGTTGCCATTTTCGTAAGTTTTACACTGCTTTCTGTACCTTTTATAACAAATGCAACATTCTGAGAAATATTTTCAAAAGTAAGCTTTTTAACCAATGGTATTATTTAAAAATTGAAACTCTAATTAAATTACATATTATAAAATAATTAGTAAACATTTTATAGGAATAATGAAAATAATAATAATAATAATAATAATAATAATAAGTTTCTACATAAAAGTAGAAAAACAAATTACCTAAAAGAAGAACTCTGTTTTATAGTGCCTATAAAACTGATTTAATTATAAGCCCTAAAATTGCAAATTGTAAACGCATAGTTAGAAGCATATTAAGATACGCTAGTAAAATATCCTTTTCTTAAGCAAAAAACCGGCATCCAGTAATCTCTTGAAATGATAAGACTATTATTTTTAACAGATTATTATTTTAAACGAATTATTTTTTATATATTACGTACTATTATTTTAAACCAATGTCAAGCTAAAGTTGAATTTTGTCTTATTTTAAAATTTTTTCTATAAACATTGATATTTAAAATGACAGTTTTGACTATTTTTGTATACTTAAGATTATTTTAAATGAAAACAAAAGTAAAGAGTACTACGTAAAGGGTAGTAAAAGTATACTGCTCTAACGCACATGCGTTCTAACTATATTATATTTGTATACTGAAACTTGTTTCACTTTATAAAGTTATATAGTTTATAAAGTTAGAATTAGACTTTATAGGTAAATGAAACAAGTTTCAGTATACAAATATAATATATTTAGAACTCTTGTGCGTTAGAGCAGTATACTTTTACTTCCCTTAACGTAGTACTTTTTACTTTTGTTTTCATTTAAAATAATCTTAAGTATATAAAAATAGCCAAAATTGTCTTTTTAAATATCAATGTTTATAGAAAAAATTTTAAAATAAAACGAAATTCAACCTTAGCTTGACATTGGTTTAAAATAATAATTGGTAATATATAAATAATAATATAATAATCTTTTCACATTTATATTGACAGGCTATAAGCTAGGCTCTCAGTGCGTGCAATGAATTTTTCTCTTAACATAGTTTCAGTTACATTTCATAAACTGTTCGAAAAACTAGATAAGAAGCAGCTTTTAAAATTTCAAAATGAACAGACCTATGGTTTCACAAACTAAAGTAACTGCAGATGGAAATTTTTGTAACTTGCAGAGTGACAAACACATAATAATTATTTATAATCACAGTAGCCATCAAAATATATGTATGTGTGTCTATTATATTGCAGGGATAATTATTGAATTCTCAATTTTTCATTAACATTTTAAAGATTAAGTTGAAACCATCTTTTTCAGATCAGCTAAGCTATAAATTTGAATCCAGAAGTTACCGTAAATAGATAGTATTAGCGGAGACTGACTGATAGTCCGAACTCTTTGGTGCGAGTTCTAATGCCAGCGTGAGGCTTGGTTGATTGTATGTATCCTTCCCCCCCCTCTCTCAAGTGCAGTGTAAATCTAGCCCTTGTGATGTACCTAGAGCAACGTTTTCCGTAATAAAATAGTTAAAAGGTTGGGGGATTCTGCTGATATTTTTTAAAAATTTAAATCTATAGAGTAAAAGTTGCGGGGCACCATAAACTCCTAATAGACAGGAGCATTAAATTCAAATTGACATCATCAAAATACTAAAAAAACTTTAAAATTACAATATTAAAATTCAGGTTGCTACAATACCAATAAATTAAGACATAAAAGTGTCACGATTAAAATCTAAAAAATCTTTAGTGATTAGTGAAGAAGCTCAGGACGAAAGATCTCTAGTCGTCCAATAATGCAGGAGAAATCATTACTATGTTGTAACTTAGAGCCAAGGTCTGGACAGACGAGAAAGTGCTGCATATTTATTGTCTGTTTTACAAATAAGGTATTAGTTATTAGTCAATGTGCCTAGTCTTTTTCGACTAAGCAGTCGTGCCGCGTACGCAGTCTGAAATTAGCCACAACCTCTTTACTTTGCAGGCAACTGAACTCATTCCAGACATACCTAATACTCTCCCAAAGTGCGATCTCACAGAGTCTCCCCTTTGATTTAATTGATAGCTCTGTGTTGTAAGCCGACATAAGATTCTCTCGAATATTTCTTCTAAGGGAATCCAAAGGAATGGGATTCTGTTCAATAAATAACTTCGTATTCCTCTTTGCCAAGAAATCTGCTTTTTCATTACTGTCACTATCTACATGGGGTGGTATCCACTGAAATTATACAAATTTACCTTTCCTATTCAGTTCCCTTATTCTCGTTTTATTTTTGACACAAGAGGAGGCTCAGAATGGTGTTAAAGAGCTATTACGTCTATGGCCGACTGAAAGTCTACAAGAATGATGGACTTTGTAAAAACCTCAATTCTAGACATCAAATTAGACACAGCTAAAAAGACCACATGGATTTCTGCATCAAAGTTTGAAAAATGTTGACCCACTGGGGTGTACTGTGAATACAGTTTACAATATATACATGCACCAACAGCATTATTCATTCTAGAGCCATATGTAAATATAAATATCCATTCTAATTTAGAATAGTTATTGTCCAATAATGACAAGGCATTTGTTTTTAGAATAATATCTAGTATGTCTTTTTTTTTATCATTTTTTTTTTCATTTTCGTTCAGTTTCAAATTACAGGGTATTTCAGAAATTTCAATGGTTCAACAAGTACATTAATAGCTTCAAAAGGCATATTTAGGTTTAAATCGCCTAAAGGCCTTCACAAATCTCGACAGGAGAAATAGGAGTTCTGAAGATGCCCAATTGTTTATTTTGCATCCAATTTGCCCGTCGAGATGCTTTCAGTCTAGAAACTGTATAAACTGCATATTCCTTTATCTCAACGGAAATCGGAAGGCTTGAAGTATGGAATTGTAAAGCAACTGTCAGAGTTGACATTGCTGCTGCTGTGATTAAGCGGAGAGCTTTATTCTGGGCTCTCTTCAGGACTTCCAGCTTGGTCTGTGCAGCCGAAACCAAAATTTCACCGCCATGTTTAAGAACCGGTTTTATACAGGTGTTGTAAGGGAGATTTAGTGTATCCTGGGTGCAGTCCCATTTTGTGGCGGCCTATCTCTTTAAGATAGGCGAACTAAAAACTAAAACTAAAAAAATAACTAAAATCTAAATTATAAATTTAAAAACTAAAATAATCATTATCAAAATGAGAATCTTTATTTTTCATGTCCGTCTTCTTGTTCTGTATTAATTTTCCTGTTCTCGTGAGTCTAAACTTAGCTCAGAAGTTTGACTCGTAAGACAGGTTGACTAAAATTGCAGCTGTTTATCGAAATTAGTAAAATAAAAATCTTACATATCTGATTTTAACCTATACAAAATTACTTTACATTAAAAATTAAATATAAGAATCAGAGCAGATGCAAATAAACTTAGAAGATAAAATTTTATTTATACTGTTAAAAGTAAATATTACTAAAGAAGAAAGACTTTTATTGAAATGCCGAATAGAACAGGTAACTGAATAGAGGCTAAAAGAATAGTCATATAACTCCATACATGCCGTTTTTCCCTGTTCTAAGTAATAAATATTTTTTGCATTTTTTCCGAAATTTTCATGATTTCATGCAACAGAGTTTATCAGAATTAGCATGTTTCAAGGTATCTATTTTGCATGATAAATTAAATGTCATAGAAGTCCAAATATGTGCATTACGATTAGGTAAGAGCATGTGTCTGTTCTTATCACGCACAGGGAGAACATAGTGTTTCTGAATATTAGCAAAAATCAAAAGCTAAAGAAATCCATCGCAGTATTTCTTGAAACGAAGTGTGATGCATAAATATAAAGGGGGAAGAAAGGAAAAGAAAAAAGAAATCGAAGTAAAACTTAATTCATTGCCTACAGCACAAATCTCTTTCATTCTTAAAAAGATAAAAAAAAGAAAAGGCATATAATATTATGTGCGTTTCTAATTAACCTTTTTGGATTTTTAACACTACAGGGCAACAGAATCATAATGCAGCAGGCATAATTACAAAAGTACTTAGTATGTATAATATAAAGTACCAAAAATGTTTATGATCACAGGTATGTAACTCATGTGTAACTCAAAATATCATCATATATATATTTTTAGGAAACTATATTTAAAAATAAATTTGAAATCTTCTACCTAGCGAAATCACGACCGATAATTTTTTACATTTTATTAAATTTCTTAATTTTTTTCAGGATTTAAAGCCTAGTAATTTATTTAACAATTTATTTTGCATCATTTTCTTTTTTAGAATTTTCAAAAGAATGAAGATTATCCCTAATTACACTTTTGTGTTTGCTTTCCAGTTCTAAGAATTCGAAAGTATTTCTTCAGTTTACGGAATGTATGTAATTCAGGCATTTTTCAGCTTGCACGTGTAGTCAAAGCAACTATTTTTTGATAAATCTATTGAAATTTCAAAAACACCTGATTAGACGCTTCTTCTCATTTTTAAATACGGATGCTATGCTATTTCGCTTTAAACGTCATCAAAATGTTCTTTCTTTATTTCCGATTATTTCTGGCTTGAATCCTATCGAACAACTTATGTTCTCAGAGTTCACTTTATAAATGAAGGTATACAATATGTTCAAAATTGATTTTGCTTGTCCTACCAGTGCCTAAATTTAGCACAGTAACTCCTTCAGTTTATATTAGTTTTTAGTAGTTATGTGGAATAAGATATTGGATAGACATGAGTACATACACTGAATCTCTTTTAATCCTGGGAAGTTAGAAGTTTCTCATAAAAGCTTCTCGATTTTAAAATAAAATATGACACAGCAGTCTCCATTTGGCTACTACGCCTCATGATGGCTTATAGTGGATATTTATTCGCAGTGATGCTTTACTGAACAATGAAGAGTACGGGTCTCGTATTACGAGATTAGGTAGGTTTAATCTATACTGTAGAACTTTTAATTTGGATAATTTAAAGATTTCTGTGCGAAACACAGCAGCTAAAACGTTGAGAATAAAAATGTGATGTAACCAAAATAAGGCATGGACAAAATGTTGCATTGCAACTTTAATTCATGTTTATCGAAATAAAAGTTAGAACTGAGTACCTTACCGATTAATTATGAAAGTAATTTTGATATGCCGCATAAGCCTATAAATTAAATTTAGTACATTTTCCACCCATTTATATTAATTATTTATTATTTTAATTTTGAGTTTTCAATATTGCTAATTAACTATTTTCTTGTTTACCAAAGTATAAATATGTTAACTATATTTGTAACCTAATTTTTTAATTTAGAAATTTTTTTCGAAGGGGCGAAATAAAGACAGAAAGATTAAATTCAAAATATAGATTTTTAATGACAGATCTGCATTAGCATTAAAACTTGCGCAACCTATGTCGGATTAGTTTACAGTGGTAACTAACAAAATAACGTTTTCGAAGATTTTATAGTTGATATGATTCTTAATTTTAAATTAAAGAATATTTTAATAATAAAATAAGGAAAGATATAAATATGTATAATTAGGGCGAAAAACTTTTCTCTCACTTTTCTTGGATTGAGGACAGCTTTTGCATTATTATCTTTTTTTCCTTTAATTAATTAATTTATTTCAAATTTACCAATTTCAAGACAAGGCCTTCAAAATTTTATGACACATATATTCGGTGATTTAAGAGCTTAATTTCGAACTACAAGTCATACGCAATGTCGCGAAGATTGTTATCTTGACTGTCTTGATAAACTTGGGACATGTTCCCAACTTCTCAACTTCGACTACGATATATTTGTTTGCAGATTTTGAACATGTCTATCTGCCAAATAACTGTTCAAGTTTTATACGCTTGACACTGGTTTCTTTATGTCTAAAATTTTACAGTAAGTAACCAATAAGGAATTCCCAAAGCAAGTCTCCCAATACCAGTTTGTAAAGACATTAGTGGCTTTATATATATAAGAAACTTGAAAATTTAGCTTGCTTTCGCCGAGACTTGACCACCGCATCTTCTAAGTGCTTGCCGAAAGTGCAGCTAATTGCAGCACGAGAGTAAGCAGTGGAGAAAGCGAAACTTCCTTACTTGTTGAAAGTGATTGCTTGCGGTAAGCATTCTCATTGTGGTATGAAATATGTATGTAAAGTCTTTAAAATAATACAGTTGGATTTACAATACAGCGTCAATGTCAGCCTTCGACTGCTTATTTTCGATAGCTTTATTCATTAAAGCATAGCTCACAGCTTAAAACAGTCCCGTTGAGATATGAAATAAGTGTGGTAACAAAATAATCAAGAACGGATTTAATATGTTTTCATTTCCTTTATTAATCTTATTATACATTAACATATGAAATTCAAGAAGAAATATAACGGTACTAGTGTAAACTTTGTGTTACCGTTTTTGTAGTTTCTCAGCTCGTAGCAGGTAGTTTCTGCAATAAACTGAACAGCCATCATATTTCTGTTATCAAAATGGCATGAAATGCCTTAAATGAGGACATCTCAAAATCAAGCATTACATTTTCTGTCAATGATTAGAATAAAAGTGTTATTACGTAGGCTATTTTTTTTCAACCTCCGATGGGCTATAAAGAAAAGACAGGTGAATATATGAAAAACATTTTATTACCAAAAGTAAAGTACAATACAGGTTATTTCTCCCCATAATCGCCTTGACGATTGAGGCATTTGTCATATCTGTGAACAAGCTTTGCAATACCCTCTTCGTAAAATGTTCCCGCCAGTGATTGGAAGTGAGTTGTGACGGTTTCTTTGAGCTCTACATCATTTTGGAAGCGCTGCCCCCCAAGCCACTGCTTCAGTTCAGGGAAAAGATGAAAGTCACTTGGCGCTAGGTCGGGACTATACGGCGGGTGTTCGAAAATGTCCCACTGAAATTGCTGAAGGAGCCGTTGGGTTACACCAGCGCTGTGAGGACGGGCATTGTCGTGGATCAGAACAATTCCAGAAGTCAACATGCCTCTTCGTTTGTTTTGAATAGCTCTCCGTAAGCGTTGCAAAGTTTCACAATATGAATCTGCATTAATTGTTGTTCCAGGCTGCATAAACTCCACAAGCAACACTCCCTTTTGGTCCCAAAAAACAGTTGCCATAAACTTACGGTTGTTGAAGGTTCGTTTGAATTTTGTGGGTCTCTTGTAGGAATTTGTATGCATCGATTGTTGTCATTGTCGCTTCGTTTCAGGCGTGTCATATCGAACCCATGTCTCATCACCTGTCACAATGGATTTCAAAAAATCTTCTCCATCAGTATTGTAACGGTCAAGAAACTCCAACGCTGCAGCCATTCGGCGAGCTTTGTGGTCGTCAGTCAACATCTGGGGGACCCAGCGACCGCAAACTTTTCTGTAGCACAACTTTTCAGTAACGATAGAGTACAGGGAAGATCTCGAAACTTCCGGAAATTTCATCGATAATTCACTTATGGTGAACCTTCGATTTTCCTTAACCGCTCGGTCAACTCGTTGAACTATGTCGTCTGTAGCGACAGACTTGCGTCCTTGACCCCCTTCATCATGCCCATCAGTTCGGCCATCTTTAAACTTTCGACACCATTCACGAACAACGCCATCACTCATAAAGCTGTCTCCATACACTCGACTCATTCTTCGATGAATTTCCGCTGCACTGTTCCCTTCTGCCTGCAAGAAACGAATAACAGCTCGCAATTCACACTTGGCGGGAGAATCAATAGCGAAAGCCATGTTTACGTGACTGCGACTCAACAGAAAATGGCGTGTTGAACTCGCCATTGACAGAGCGTGTGGAGGGGGAGATGCGCAGTCGCCTACTACGCACACCAACCACCTGCCGTATGCCTGGCCATTATACTGTACGATCGGAGGTTGAAAAAAAAACAACCCTCGTATATTCATTAATACACTCACGTTTGTGAAAATTGCAACACCAAGAAGGAATCGTCATAATTGAATGCAATTTAATACACAGTTGAGTGGTAGTGGTACAAATAAATGATTAAATATTCAAAGCAAACAAACAAGAACAAGAGATCAGAATCAGTATTTTGTGTGGCCACCACGCGCCGCAATAAGTGCTGCTACACGACGTGGCATGGAGTCAAACAAAGTTTGAATGTCTGACTGAGGAAGAGCATTCCATATCGTTTGTACGCGTACCCAAAGTTCGTCTGCAGACGCAACAGGACGAGGATCACGAGCAAGACGCCGACCAATGACATCCCACACATGTTCAATTGGCGACATATCCGGGGAACACGCAGGCCAAGGAAGAAGCTGTACCTGCTGCGCTGCAAAGAAGGATTTAACAATCCGAGCAGTATGAGGGCGGGCATTGTCCTGTTGAAATACAGCGCCTGGCAAGCTTTGAAGGAAGGGAACAGCTTCGGGCTGTAGAACTTCACGGATATACCGGTTGCTGTTCAGATTGCCCACAATTCGTAGCAATTGAGATCGTCTATGATATGCTATGGCGCCCCAGACCATAACTCCGGGTGTTCGTCCACTGTGGCGTTCGATAATGCACTCCGGAAGGTGGCGTTCACCGGCATAGCGTCTGACACGAATGCGGCCATCATGGTACCACAAATTAAAGCGGGATTCGTCAGAAAACACGACATGCTGCCAATCAGCACGCCAGTCTCTATGCTGATTGGCCCATTGTAGCCGCAGGCGGCGATGGTCGTGCGTTAGGGGGATCCTGTATAAAGGAGTCCGTGCGCGCAGTCCACACTGCAGCAGACGTCTACGAATTGATGAAGCACACAATGAAACACCTGTAGCTATTGACCACAGTGCTGCCAATTGTCTAGAGGAAGCTGTACGGTCCGTCCGCGCCATGCGGACCAGGTGTCTATCATCGCGAGCTGACGTCACATTTCGGGGTCCACTCCCGGATTTCCGAGTTGTCCGACACTCGTCCGTCCACTGCTTCCAAACGCGCATCACTGTGCTGCTGTTACGCTGCACACGAGAGGCTACTGCACGATACGACAATCCAGCTTCACGAAGGCCGATGATTCTCCCTCGTTCAAACTCTGTAAGTTGTTCAAATCTCGCTCTCTTTCGTCGACGAGGCATAAGTACAGATTGAGTTAACGTTTACCACTAGCAGATAACCACCGATAACCATACACGCCTCGCTACAGCCGTCTATTTATTCGGATCCATCAGCCGTTCAGAGGGCGCTGCTCAGCATACACATGCGCTACGGATTTGCAATTCTAATCATTTGCATATCATGCGCTACTTTGCATTTCCTGAAAATTTCAGCTCACTCGCGTAAGTCCTTCATGGTGTTGCAATTTTCACAAACGTGAGTGTAGTTGCATATCATTTTTTTCACCTTATCTGGCAGTAAAACACAAAATTGATATTATTTCCTATTATCCTCTACTCCCCGAATGAGATAAGTATGAGCGAATAGTAAGGGAGCTGTTTAAAATTTCAGTTTGCATATCAATGTTTAAAGTGCTTTAAAAACTTTAAATTGCTACTTGTATCCAAAAATATTAAAAAAAAACCTTTCGACTTCTGTCCCTGATCTTGCTAATACATGCACATAGCAGTATTTCTAGAATACTTCTAACATAACCAGTGAAGCAGTTGTTAAGTAACCTTGAAATTAAAAAAATGTGAAGTGGAATATTCAGAGCATAAGCAGCGTAACTCTATTTAGGATAGTTTCGAGAAAAATAACGCATTCATTAGAAATGCAAGGAAAATACCAGAAAACGCTTTTCATTTATGATAACAGAAATTCAAGTCTCTTATATGCATTAGAAAATAGCAGTACTAGAAGAAGAAGTATAGAGCTGTTAAGCTTGTACATTTCGAATGATGTTTCAGTATTGCAGCACTGCTCGAAGTAATAGAAGCATAAAATAACGGGATTAGTGTGCAAACTTAGATTTTCAGCACGCAAATACATTCAATGTACAGTAAATAAACGAAATCCCATTTTACGTTATAAACCTTGTGGCAAGATTTTAAATAGGAGGTCCATAGGAAGAATGTGTACTATTAATCATACAAATCTGACTCTTTATCTTAGCAAGTATCGCGTTGTAAGCCTTGTGTAATACAATGTGGCGCACAAGGATTTTAAAATTTCCAATTTAATAAAAAGTATCGCGTTGAATCTAATTTGTATTCCTGTTTCAGTGACGCTGATCTTTTAAGAAACCGTCTTCACTTGATCTTAAGGAAATTCATGTTATCTAACTTCTTCGGATTGTTAGTTCTTAAAGTTTCATAAGATATTTTATAGTCTTTTCAAATAACAACCACTTTATTTTCAGTCATTGCATCCTGATGCCAATCAATGAGTTTTTAACAATTGTACTGTCAATTACCTTCGTTAACCGAAATTCTTTCATATGCAATACTTATGCAAGAAACGAGATTTCCCTCCCCCGTTTCTTTCTTCAGAGTTACTTAGCAATAAGATATATCTTTTAGAAGTGTGCATCGAAAAGAATATTTTCATAGTTAAAAGAAAATGAATTTGTGTTCTAATAATAATAGTGTCACTGGATACTGCATTAAACTCAGTAGGGAAAAGATAGTCCATAGTTCCGCTGCAGCTCTGTACAAGAATCAGAATATGCAATAATTACTTCATAATTTTATAAATTTTTCTTAAGCATGATAAAAACTTCAAGGAAATCTGAGCTTCCTCTTGTTTTGAGTATTTCACATAAATTTGTTTTGAGTATTTCACATAAATTATTATTACCTTCTACCGCCTAGGAAGACTGTCACTCAAGCTTATACTTATCTAGCAAATCCTCATTAATTTTCTTCTGTTCCAATTTTCATCTGTAGTGCATAGCGGATCTTACACGTATCTTCACGTGGAGATTTAAAATGATAATCGATTTTAGAGTTGAAAATATAGTAATTAATATTTTCCTTTTTCAGTTTTTTGTCAGCATTCTGACACTATTCAGCATAAAGATAATGTATTTTTAATTAGAGTCAGTTTTAGACATGAATAAATAGATTTGCTTGCTTGTTACTCTGAAAAAAAAAGGGGAATGCAGCGCTTTGCGCTCAAACATAATAATATAATTTTAGATCAAAATTTGTAAATTCAGTAGTTTCTTACTTAAAGCGCAAGCTATTTTTTACTTCAGGCGTACATGTCCATAGAACTCGCCATGTACTATGGAGTTACGCAACTTTTGTTCTGAATCCTTCAAATGCGGTACCGATTAGTATTGAGTAGTTATGCTATTGATATTGATGAAAAGCCTTTTTGAGTTTTGAAGCAAATAAACGCAATGCTATTGAAATAATGCTTGTTACAAAATAACTTTTTTATGAAAAACCTTTCTGACAAGACATATAATCATTTAAATAAAATGCATTTTATATCAATATTTCTGTCCATCCAAAGACAGGCTTCTCAATAAACGATTTTAAATTAGTTCTCTTAGTTCAGTTTATGTCCATTCAATTTTTAATATAATACGCGTACTTTTTATTTTCTTTAATTCAATACATTTATTACATAGTAGAATCCAGTCAGAAAGTTCCTGGTTAAGAAAGCTTCCTTTTAATAATTTTTACACATTGTTATGTTCGGCATCCCATGCAAGTAATCTTGTTTCCAACAGGTTATTACTATTTTACAAGAAATTTCGAATACAGCTATATTACCAGTATGTTCCACATATAAAGAAAAGAGAAAAAAAGAGTTTTCAACAGGCATTGTCATCTATTAGGTAAGATCCAATATTTTTTCCTCCTTACTGTAAATTGTTTTTTAATATTAATAGTTCAGTTACTAAAAGTATGCCTTAATATTTTCAAGTAAAACAACAAAATCTTTATTCTTATTTTCAATCATATCTATAGTCTTGATAGATAAATATGCGTGACTTTACCTCACCTGAAACAGTTAATATTTTCTAACCTAATAGATCCTGAGCTGATCCTAACGAATTTAAGATTATTAAGTTTAAGCAATTAAAAAAGGTTCCTAGCACATGTGGTAGCAGTTTATACCAAAGTCTCGGGTTCAATTCCTTATGAGAGCACACCTGGCTTTTCACATTTCTTGCTCTAAAACGTTCAACGACTTTTACAGACAGAGAAACTAAAACCTGGTTACTTTAATTTGTCAGCAACTTAAATTGAGATTGTAAAATGTAAAAGACATTCCTTTCATATATTCTTGGTGGATAAAGGAACACTCGAGTTCAGTTCTCGCTGAAGGCCAGTTTGCTTTTCTAGATTTCCCTCTCTAAAAATCCAATGAATCCACGTACTCTCAATTTCACTGTTAATGTCTTGCAATTCCAATCTTGAAGTTAGTTATTTTAAATGAGAATTTCAATTATTATTGTAAGCAAGCCGCCTGTCCTAACCGAAAATTAGTATTCTAATGAACTATACAATAAAACATAATATATTAGAGTTCATTTTATTGTCAATAAATTCATTTGCAGATTAGTTAAGTGCATACGTTTAAATAGCATGAAGCAATATGATTTTTTATTAGAACGAATTAGGTTTATTTCCTCAGACGACCAGTATCAAAAAAATTATTGTGACATTTATAACTTTCTTTCAAATTTCTTTTAAAAACTACATAATTTTATTAAGTTTCAGATATTGATTTTATCTCCTCCCTACGTATTATGTAGGATATTAATGTACGGCAGACTGGTTCTGCATGTTCATAAATAAGCTAAACTTATTCAATTAATCACATTTATTTACAATTACATAGCGAAAGAAAAGAGCATGTTACCAAAACATTTCACGCCGCGTTTCTGCACGCTAGCGATAACCAATGTAGCAATGTAGCAATCTTGCTTTTAAGCAAGAAGAAAGGGGATGAGGACTCTGGCAAACGCCGTTTCCTCCAGTCCGTGAGGCATGGTAAGTTAGAAGAAGTTGGCGAGCAAACGGCCCAACTTCGGAATTCTTAGGTAAGTAGCGATAACTAGACAGGCACGAGGAAGACTAACTCACAAGAATCAGTTCACTTCACTCTGGAAAAACATCCAGAGTTTAGTTGTAGCACTGCTATACAGGAAAAAGACAAACAGTTAACATTTAATTTAAAAGTTTATTGCATAGTTGCTGCATACTCCCCTCCCAGTGTCTTACAGGTATAAGTACAATATCTTACAGGGAAATGAACATGACGCCCCCCAGAACGTGTAGCCTTGGGGTGCATTTTTGTTGCAGGCTATGTTGAAGTTGTGATATCAGCTGGGCAATCATTTGAGTATTTGGGTGAATTGGCAAATTATGTACCACAGTGTTCTGCAAACGGGGAGGTGAAGTTGGTGCTGGAGTGATTGGTTTATGCTCGTTCAGAACATAACCTGGTTTTACACGATCACTGGATACAGACACAGTTTTGCCATTTAGGTCTGGGTAAAAGACCTTCTCTGTTCTAAGAACAACTAAAAGTGGTCCATCATAAGGAGTTTGAAGTGGACGTCTCACCGTATTATGATGAAGAAAAACATATGTAGCACTTGCTAAATTACGGTGTATAAAGGTTTTGTTATCACCATGGCTCTTGGGGGGGTGTGGCAAATTGTTTGCATATGTGCACGCAAGTGGCTGACAAAATCTGTGGGGTCGGCCGTTTGTTGAGGAGGAACATGAACTCACCAGGCAGACGAATGGTAGTGCCAAAATCCAAATCCGCTGGTGTGCAACCCGAAACGTCTTTCAAAGCAGCTCGAAAACCAAGAAGGATCACAGGAAGGACTTCACTCCACCGCTCAGTGGCATGGCATTTGATATCAGTCTTAAGAGGTCGATGCAATTCTTCTATAAGCCCATTCGCCTGCGAGTGGTAACTAGCCGTCCTGGATCTCTGAATGCCGAAGTGATGAATGAGAGAGCGAAAAAGTGAAGCTTCAAACTGGCGTGCTTGGTCAGTTGTCACAGTAGATGGCACTCCATACCTGGAGACCCAGCATGTGAAAAATGCTTCTGCAACAGTTTCAGCAGAAATATCCTTGAGTGATTGAGCTTCTGGCCATCGAGAGAAACGGTCAGTTAAAGTCAAGCAATAAGAATAACAATTTGAGGGAGGAAGAGAACCTATAAGGTCCAAATGAGCATGCTCAAATCTTTGGGAAGGCTCCTTAAAATTTGTCAAAGGTGCTTTTGTATACCGATGAAGGCCTTTTGACATGGGATGCAACATTTGGTCCGTTCAGCTACATCCGATAACATTCTAGGCCAGACAAATCGTGACCGCGCAATGTGTTGTGTTCTGGGTACACCACGGTGAGCCATGTTGTGTAATGAAACACATCCTGGCGAAACTGAGTTGGGACATATGGACGAACCCTGCTAGTCAATCCATCACAGAATAGATCGCTGTTGGATTCCGGAAGAGTAATTTTTTAGCTGCGGGGATGTGCCTGATGATAGTAAGGACTTCAACTCATCATCCAATGCTTGTGCTGTAGCTATTTTAGAATAATCAACTGCTGCAGGAAGAGTTAAGGCAGCTATACGGGACATGACATCTGCAGGAATATTCTCAGGCCCCGGAATGTGCTGTATGTTACTTGTGAATTGCGAGATGAAATCTAAATGCCTCACCTGGCGTGGAATGCACTTGTCATTCTTTTGACGGAAAGCATATGTCAGTACAGAGGCTTATGGTCAGTAAAGAGGACAAACTCTCTAGCCTCCAACATATGTCTGAAATGGCGAATGGATGCATAAACAGCAAGGAACTTCCGGTCATAAGCACTGTACCGAGTTTCTGCTGTACTGAGCTTCCTCGAGAAGAAACCTAAGGGCTCCAATTTGGAATCCACAACCTTATACAATGCACTACCAATTGCATAATCAGATGCATCTACATACAAAGCAAGTGGGGCAGTTGAAGAAGGATGGGCAAGTAACGGGGCAATAGCTAGTGCTTGTTTGCATTTGTTAAAAGCCTCAATTGCAAGCAGAGTCCAAATAATTGGTTTCTTCGAATTTTTCCTGCCATTCCTGCCTTCGAATTTTTCCTGCCTGTCCTTTAAAAAGTTGCTTAACAAGGCCTGGTTGTCTGCTGCATGAGGCAAAAACCTACGATAGAACTTAATGAGGCCTAGGAACTTACGCAAATTACCAATCGTTTCAGGCAATTTAAAATCTAGGACTGCTTGGACTTTATCTTGCAAGGGTTTAACCCCTTCAGGGCCTATAAGGTGCCAAGAAACTCCAGCTCAGTGGCACCAAACACGCATTTTGAAACATCTAACTTGAGACCATAAGTACTCAGTCGTTGAAATATAGCATGTAAGTGCTTCTTATGCTCCACTGCATCATTTGAAAAATATAGTATATCATCAAGATAAACATAACAAAATGGGAGACCCCTTAGGACCTCGTGCATAAAGCGCATGAAGATTTGGGGTGCATTCACTAAGCCAAAACACAGCTGAGTATACTCGTAGAGTCCCCATGGGATTATCACTTCTGTTTTAGGAATGCCAGCTTCTGCAATAGAAATTTGGTGAAATTCTTCAAAAATGTCTACTTTTGAGAAAATGGATTTACTGTAGAGGGAATGAGCAAAGTCCTGAAGGTACGAAATTGGATAACTATCAAATTCAGTGACAGCATTCAGCTTGCGGTAACCTCCAACCGGACGAACTGTGGAATCCTGCTTAAGGACGGCATGCAATGGTGAACTCCATGGACTCTTGGAAGGATGGGTTATCCCTTGATCGAGGAGGAATTCGAATTCAGATTTCTTTGCTTCGTGCAGCTTGGGATGGAGTCGTCTCGGTTTTTAGGTCACAGGTGGTCCGAGGATCAAGATATGATGCACTGTGTTATGAGGAACAGTCTGCTGAATTAGAGTAGGATTTGTTATATCTAGAAACTCAGAAAGCAAGGAATCATAATCTGAATTAACAGAAGCAGTGACAATAGAAGGTTGGCTTTTGTAAAAAGTCAGCACCGATGATAGGAGAAGTTACATCAGCAGTCACAAATGTCCATAAGAAAGGTTTCCGGAGACCCATGAGTCCAAATCCAACTACCTGTGTACAAATCCATATACAGGAATTTTAGAGTTGTTGGCAGCAAAAAGGGCAAACGTTTCTTTCTTATCTTTAGGGGAAGGAGTTAGCACTGGGATCTCACTACCAGAATCAATCAAAACCTTTTGGCCAGTCTTCCTGTCGTGAAGAAATAACCGACTGGGCTTTTTGGATACTTTCGTTATCCCAGCTATGACGGGAGGGTTTTTTTTCCTGTTGATAAGCGCAAGGCTTAGCACATTTGCGTGCCTTATCATCAAAACGGTTATGATAGAAACACGCATTACTGGAAGTTTTACCTTTCCTGGAACGAGAGGTTGAGCGACTCCGGGACCTACTTGTTTTCCGTGCACGAGAAAGTTCAGAAACTCGGCGTGTAAATTCTTCGATCTGCCTGGCTGGGTTTTCTGTTGAGATGCCATTAGTATCTAAGGAAGTTTCAGCTCCAAAAGTGGCACAGATTGCGCTAGGTTAAACAACCTCAGCGACTTTATCAGCTACAATTTCTAGCTGATCAAGTGTTTCAGAAGCAGACAAAACTGCTTGCATATGGGCTGGCATTCGTTGCTTCCGTAAATTTTGCAAAAAGTCATCATTTAGCTCTTTCCCAGATAGCTCTTTCATTTTCCGTAGTAGATGACTAGGCCGTTCATCCCCCAGCTGAAGTTCAGTGAGGATATGGGGTTTTACTTATTTAATTCTAAAGTTCTAACTTAGAACCCCACGAAGACTAACAAGCGAATAATCGCTTAAAGCACGTAAGACTGAAGAAGGGTTCACAACCCTTTATTTTTCAGACAATAAGTCCCTACTTGGAACTTTATACAAAGCTTCCACTCAGGATTGAACTTAAATAATAATAAATTTAAATTAAACTAAACGAGCTTAACTAAGCTATATGAAAGGTATAGCCGAAGCTATCAGAAATCTAATAGTAGTTGGTCCCAAAGTATTAATTAAATAGGCGAAGCCAAGCAAAGGCCTAAGGTATGGCCGAGTGCAGTAACTAAGAGAGAAATTAGCCAAAGGCAAGCGCGCGCTAGTCAGGGAATCAGACTCTCTCTCTAGAAGTCAGTGAAACATTGACTTAAATAGCACTCTTTCTCATTTGCATTTACTGCATTTCTGAATTTACATTCTGGCAGGAAATTGTAAGCTGAAATTAGAATAAGATAGGAAAGATACAAAACTTAAAATAACTGTTAATAAACTTAGAATAAACCTTACAAGGATTTTTTTTAATTTTGTGGTGTTCAGAATGTTCAAATTCACTGATGAGTTTCTCAGACAGTTTTTTACATTTGTCAAGAGTCCGGAGGATTTAGCACGATATCTGAGACGTGTGTCAGAGTTTCCACATCTATGTTCGCTATAAGAGCAGAAAATCGCGTTTCATCACTTTTTGTTCCGCTATAATTGAAGGCATTGTCACACTGTGCGATCCACAGTTGCACGTTAGCCTTCCAGAAAAGTGGAATGAGAAGTGAAACTTTCGCGACTTGGCTCTGCTGATCGGGAGGAGACATCGCAAGTATGTGGAAACAGTTCCGACGAGCAGAAAGAAAATAATCGTTAATTATCCAGAAAGCGAAGTCGAAACAGTTGGACAGGCTTAACAAAGCCCATGACCAATTAACTTAACTTACTTATTGTCCATAGGTCACCAGTTACGGCAGATTGGTTCTGCATGTTCATAAATAAGCTAAACTTATTCAATTAATCTCATTTATTTACAATTACATAGCGAAAGAAAAGAGCATGTTACCAAAACTTTTCACGCCGCGTTTCTGCACGCTAGCGCTAACCACACAGGCACGAGGAAGACTAACTCACAAGAATCAGTTCACTTCCCTTTGGAAACACGTCCAGGGTTTAGTTGTAACACTGCTATACGTGAAAAAGATACGCAGTTTGTGGGGTTTGACTTATTTAAGTCAATGTTCAAAACCTTGAACCCCACAAAACACTAGTAAGCGAATAATCTTTTAAGTGTGTGAACAAATACGTAAGACGTAAGAAGGGTTAATTACCCTTTATTTCTCAGAATAAATACAATCAACGCCTAACTCCTAGTATGCAGCAAAGCCTCCACTTGGGCTTGAACTGAATAGGAAATTAAACGAACTAAGCTTAACTAAAGCTAATGGAAGACATAGCCGAAGCTATCAGGATTCTAAGTAGTTGGCCCCTAAATATTAATTAAATCGGCGAAGCCAAGCAAGGACCTAAAGTATCTCCGAGCGTAGTAATATCTAAGAGAGACGTAGCCAAAAGGCAAACGCGCACTAGCCAGGAAATCAGACTGTCTCTAAGTCGGTGAAACATCTACTTTCTTACTCATTTATTTGCATTCACTGCGTTTCTGAAATTACATTCTGGTAGGAAATTGTAAGCTGAAACTAGAATTGATAGGAAAGAAGCATAACTTAAAATAACTGTTAATAAAATTAGGATAAACCTTACAAACTTTGTAAACCCGCTCTCATAATCAATGAGTTTTGTAATTATTGTGCATCGATATAAGCCATAGATTTCTAGGGTTTCTCAGCCTTTTTGTCTAAATAAATGCCGAGGAACCTAGTGAACTGTTAAGCGACTTATCGCTGAGTTCAAATAAATAAAGTGGTATTAGCGAAAGAGCCAACTCCTTATTAAATATCTCTCTGCAGCTTCGTCTGATTATTGAAAGTAGAATTAATTTAGTTTTACGTTTTCTACTTTTTAAGTTAAAGCCATAAGTACTGGCTATTTGGACGCCTAAGTGGAGCCATCTGTGAATATATTTGAGTTAAAATTAAAGGGTATTTAAACCCTTCTTCTGTTGTTGTTCCTGACTCAGTAGAACTTAATGAATAGTCTCTTTGGAATTTTAGTAGGTTCTAACAGACAAGTAACTTTAATTCACCTAGAGCACTGTAAAGTCACGGCTGTATAAATTTCATACGCAATGGATGTTTAGTGATAAAGTTAGCTTTACATTGAGACTATTTTATTCAAGTTTCGAATTTGGATTGGTAACTTTTTTGAAATCACATGGCCAAAATATGTAACTAAAACTATGATTGCAATTTTTCAGTATTCACCAATATTTCTGAAACTTGAACCTTCAGAATTTTTTCCCGCGATGAGATCAATAAAAACAGGGTCGTCTTTTGAAGTTTGAGCGCCCTGTGCTAAAATATTTAATTAATGAAAGATAACTAAAACTTGTATGATTAATTAAATAACTTTCATTGAAAAATATCTTGAAAATGCCTTTTTATACTTAATTCAACAGTATTTGTAATGTAACAAATGTAGTTTTATCTGTATCTGTAAAAATAAGCACAGCAGAAAAAATTTGTGCGGTCCTAAAGGTTATCGCAGGTAATTTTAATTCGAAATATGGAAACTATCATTGTCTACTATAAATGACGCAAACAATATTTAAAAACATACGCTGTTGTTACAGCATAGTTATTCCTTTCGAAATGCGTTTAACTTTTAATAATGTCTCATCGGCTAATAAATTTTGCCCTGAAAAGGCAAATGTTCTTCAAATTATTATTTTTCGAAAACAACAGAATATTCACTTTGCTCTCGAATGGTAGCTTTATACTGGTTTTCTAAATTAAAATGAAATACAAACTTGGAGGCTATTTGATCAAAAGCAGATTTTTTTTCATTTACATGTACTAAAAGTGCATCAATGATTAAACTGCTGCAAAAATCAGTGCCCTTATCAGACTGTGCTTGGTAATATTCCTTCGTCAAATTCTCAGAACTTTCAGATGATACTTCTCCTCTCTTTCTGTAATAACTGCGTATCTATAAACTTAATTATTACATTTATAAAAAACTTAATTATTATACTTTGTATTTTCCGACTGTTTATAAAAATTTTTGCAAATAATTACATAAACTAACAATTGTTTTAATTTCTATTTTAATCTTTTTTAGGCTTGTATTAATTTTATCACTAGTGTTTAAAATGTCATTCCAAAGTGAATTTCTTAAACCGGTTTGGAATAAATTAAGTTGTTTTTCTGAATGTCTGCTTTAAGTTAGGCAAAAAATTTCTATGCTATATTTGTTAAAATATCATATAGTTTGCGTAATATCGTATAAGTAATGCATTAAATGATTCTGTTCGTGCTGCTCAATGGCTGATCGGTTAGTCTGGCGATTGTTTGTTTCCTTTTGTACTTCAATTTCTTGTTTCTTTTTCTCCTTATTGTTTGTTTCTTTGGGGAAATTTTCTTTTCTATATTCAAATTCATATTATTTCTCATTTTCGTGCATTTTATTATTTTCACAGTTTTTCTTGTTTTCTTCAGTTATTTCTAAATAGACACTGGTTGTCATAAATTAAGGGAAAATCCCAAAAATAGCGATAACTCCCTCAAAAATAAGACAAACCGTGTAAAATTTGAATATGTTTCCAAGGAATAGTAGCTGAGTAAAACTACAATATGCAAGTTAGAGGCGCTGCACTCGGAATACGTCATCTGCGAGGAGCATAAAAGTCCATGTTTGAGAGCAAGCCCACATATTTCACTATGATAGTGACATCAGAAATCTGAGATAGCCAATTCGTAACAACGACCTGCAGGCATCATTTGCCTGTAGAACTACGATGGAGAGCCATTGGGAGACTAGAGGCAGGATAAAGATAAACAGAAGTGGCCAGATGGCTAAATGTGAGTCCTTCTGTGGTACATAGAATTTGGAGGCAATTTCAAACTACTGATTCGGCATCTAGCAAAACATATAAATTTAATTTAGTAAGAACGAGAGGATAAAAAAATTAAAAGCGGCAAAGATTAAAGTAATGGCTTAGAGAGCTAAAAGTGAGGTTCGCGCATGCGCTATCCTTCAGTCTAGGGAGGCGGTTTTCCCCCTGCGCAAGGTCAAATGGACAAAGATCGGACAAGGTAAGATAACAAGTTTGGAGGGGCGAAAGGGTTGCCTCGAGGTAACGTTCAGATATCCCATCTCAGGGAAAATTCAGGGAAAATGATATTAAATTCAATAAAAATTAATTAAAGGTAATAATTAAAAATAATGACTCACTAATTCATAAAAAATGATGATTAATAATTAAACATAATTAAAAGTAATCACGTATTAAATAATTAAAAAGGATAAATAATTAAAAGCAATTAATCCGGTATTTAAATTAATAAATTAAATGATGTCATTCCAAACACGTGTTTCATGGAATCTTTGCCACGAAACCGAAAAAAAATTACATTGCCACAAAAAATAAACACTTTGAAAATAGGGTCTTTGCCACAAAAAATAAAAACTTTGAAAATAGGGTCGTTGCCACAGAATAAAAACGAAAGTTTGATGATGTCATTCCGTTTACGTCCTCCAGTCCGTCTATATCACTTCCGGTTGTCACGTGATCCAAGATGGCGGATGCCACGCCCCTTTTCTTTGACATCGCTTCCGCCGCGCGGCTACGGCCGGCTACTACTCACGATTACCTCCTCTTCCGAATTATTTGTATCTAGAGCATTACTTTTTCTTTTGAATTATATGTATCCAGACTTCTTTCTATGAGAAATAATAATAATTCTAACTAATGTTCTTTTGATTGCAGATTTAATAGCACTACATTTTAGTGGTGACAGTGTTAAAAGGGACAAATGTGTTAGTGATGGAAAGTAGAAAAGGGAATTATTTTGAAGCTACAACGCTACTAAATGATTACTTGTTGTATGGAGAACAACTATTGTAAATATTAATACAATTTTAGTACCATGTGGTTATATGTTCTCATATCAAATAAACGCAGGTATTGTAACGTTACTAATCTGAGAATTCATGGCCTTTAAAAACTACTATTTATTCTCAGAAAATTGAAGCAGGCATTTAGAACTTTGGATTGTGATTCTTTTCTAGTGTTCTTCGGGGTGTCATCCCGTTAAAAGTCAGTTCTAATAAAGCTATTCTTGTTCAAATGTGGCCACAAACAGCATTACTGTGAAGTAACAACTTAAGTTTTGAGACAGAAACTTATTTTTCATAATTTCTAGGATCTAGCTTCAATTGATAGTAACTACTCTCCAACTTATGGTCGAAAATCATTTATTCCCAAACGACAGTCCAAAGCATTATCGATCTAGTAAAACGATAGCTCATCTTCTTCATCACGTTATTCAGATGTGTAGTTTAGGCAAAATCATATGCAATCTTCCTTTTCCTGGCCATGAAGACAGGTGACGCCCAAGGGCTGGTGGATGATTTATGGACGTGTTGGTTTGCTTCTCTTTCAAAGACTTTCATACTCCTTTTTGTTTCAAGAAAGGGGTCGTTAAGTATGGGCGACTTCTTTATGTCGGTTCGGAATTGTATCAACCTCAAGGGACCCACATAAATGGTTTAGAAGATGCATAAAAATAGTTTCTAAATTCTTCTACTAAAGAATATCTATTTGTGTGTTTACAACTAAATCTTTGATCATATGATGAAATCGGTATTTATTAAGTACCGTGACAGCAACTGCAGATTGGACTGGATTATTAAATTAAAACAAAGTGCAGGAAGGTTGTCTCTATAGCTCCATTCTAAGTTTGATCTTGAGTTTCCAGTGCATTTGTGGTAACAGAAGTTTATGACTCGATTTCGTCTCCATTGTAACGATTTGAACTTTTTATGAACCTCTTCCATTCGGTAATAGGTAAAGAGGTTGAAAAAGTGGAGTTTGATCGCGTTGTTTTAATCTTAATAAGGTTATTTGTTTAAGAAGAGGGATACTTACATAGATAATTTTAAACGTAAGCTGGTTCGTTTATATTACACTTGTGGAAAACCCCGAAGATCTACACATCCAGCCAACGGCCCTTGAAGAGAAAAGTATCAGTATGACTTTAACTACTGGATCATTAATTGGCAAAAGAAAGGGGAAAAGAGTGAACTGGAAATAAAAAAAATAATAAAGTGAAATGATGACATTTTGAGGGTTTAGATTTTAACCTTGTCTATTTAATATGAATCTTATTTAGAAATTTACATTCTTTGCAAGGATAAAGTAATCACGTTTGAATTGCTTGATTGAGTTCGAAGTATTAACATAAGGATTTTGTTTTTATCATGAACCCTAGCATTTCCAGATGCTCTGTATATGTACGCATGGTTGCTGAATTCTATAGCTGTACGTCAAAATACCTATAAAGTAAGATTAATTTAAGCATGAAGTAAGACTTTTCGGTTAATGAAATTTTAAAATAATGAAGCAAAATAACTGATAGTCTAATATTTCTTAAATATTTTGGCAAAAGTGGTAGTCTGCTGTGTTTGCTAAGTATTAATGATGTGATCTGCCGACAAATAAAGAAAAGAATGGAAACGTTTGAAACATAGAAAACAAAAGATATTAAAAATCGATAATGCCTAATAACTTCGTCACAAGATGGCGCTAGCAGTAAAAAAATTAAATCATTTGAAACTAGCAGAAATCGAGAAAGCCTGCTATTTGATCTTTTGACATTTACCTCTGAATTTTCAACACCTTGAATACTGAAAATTTTATTTCATCTTTTAAATATGATTATAAAGTGAAACTAGACTATAAAAAATTGTTTCAAGGTTTTACAGTTGTTAAGAATTCTATTTATCAATTCTTGACTAATTGCAAAATTTGACAGTAAATTTTAAAAATATGTCTGGAGAAACGAAGTTACCTCGTTTTAACACAGGGTGCGGAAAAAATCTGAATTCGCGCCATCAGGGTTCAAGCTTTAGAGTGAAAGCGAAGGTTTCTTCTAAGGAAAATACTGCACATTTATGTAGAGTGAAAAGTTATGTTCCCATGTAAAGAAAAAAAAAATGCATTTCAGATAAATTATGTAAGCTTCAAGTGATCCCCCCCCCCAAAAAAAAATTATGAGAGTGCAAAATACAATCGATAATGGTCACAAGTATATTTTTGTGCATTTCCTATTTTCATGTACGTCGTCATCAGACCAGCTGTGTAGTCATAAAATAAAATAATCTTAAAAAAATTTCTAAATTTCTAATTCTTTTTCAGCTTATACTTTTTCTGTAAAATTAAACTTTTGATCACGGATTATTGCATGGTTTCAACAGAATAGACATTTGTAATTCAAGCAATTACCTCAGTAACACCTTCTAATGCTTGTTGTATGGAAGTACCAATTCACACCTCTCCCTTCCTTACATCGAGTTACTTTACTTTAGCTTTTAGCTCTTACTCTCTATTTCGTTAAACTGCAAAATTTCTTCGTCTACAGTTTACTAGTTTTGTTTCTAAGCGAGAATTCCTGAATCGCGTTATTTACGTGTGGTTTTACATGGTGTGTTACATTTAACATGGTTTTACATGGCATTACATGCGGTTACATGGTGTCACGTAATAACAGAATTTTCGATATATTCAACCCCTTAATAACTGTGAGCGTTGTTATTGTAATAACGCTGCTTTATATTTTTATGCAAATATTAAAATTTGGTTGAACATATGAAATTTAATATTCAACTTTAATCTGTTATAAATGGAAATATTAAAATGTATCAAAACAAGCTAGGCTAATCCTTACCTAATAGCTTAAGCTTACTTTATTTAACTATTTGTGTAAAGAAAGAGAGAAGAGGATGAAAGAAATGTTAGTGTTGAACTTGTATTCATAATTTAAGTTTTAAGTTGATTCTGAGGCTTTAGTTTCGAAAGCAGTTTCAGTTACTGCGAATTAATAAATAACCTCTGTTGTCATGAAGAAAAACAACAAGTCAAGAGGAAAAACAAAACAAGAATTAAAAAAGAAAAAAAAAACTTTCATTCGAGGAATTAATTCTATCATCTTTACAAACTGTACATTCTCGTTCTCACAGACGCGAAATTCAAAATTACGTACCTAGGACAAAAGAAATATACATTGCACACGCAAAACTGAAACGTTTTAGCTAATCTTTGGCATAAATGCAATTCACAATTTTTTAAACAATTTATTTAAAATATAGAGTTTAATAAGATGTAAGAAAGAAAATTAAATAAATAAGTAAATAAATAAATAACGTTTCCAAAGTTATATAGATTCTGAGGACATGACAAATTTTTTACGACAAAATTGCTTAGCTTCATATTTATTATTAAGCAGCCCTTAAAATAATTATTTTTGTTTAAGATTTAATTATTATTATTAGATTATTTGTGTTTAAGATTTTAATCCTTAAAATAATTATTTGTGTTTAAGATTTCACAACATACAAAAGTGTAAATGCAGTAAATGTCAATACCTCGAAATACTAAGGGATGAGATAATATTCAGTGTGTCCATACGAAGAAGGCGGATTCAGGTTTGCTCATTTAGCTGCAAACCCCATGCATAGAGTGAATACGAGTGCCACGAAGAATGCTAAGAACGTCGAAGCGTCACAGGGCTAGCTGCTTAAGGCATATTTCTCCTTACGCAAATAGGCCTTGCGTGCTTTGCCATAATCGGCTACGTAACCAATCATTGGATAAAGTTCGATAAACGAGCATCTGTTAACAAAAATAAATAACTTGAATAATTTTACCTCTCGGCCCTCCATCGGCAGAGCGGTAAAATCGTCGAACATTGGTATTTCAACCCGAGCTCAGATCCCGACGAACGGCCTGGCTGCATAGGAGTTTTCGTGACTTTTCTCTATGTGTTATGTAAATACGAGCCAGTTTTTCTAAGAAAGTTCTTCACAAAATCACTGTTTCCTTTAGGTAGATAGCCTTTAAATGCAGCGCCATAACCCCAGCAGTCCTAATCCCAAATCAAAATCAAGAAATGCTGTTTTCTTACCCGATGCTTGAACCATCAAACCAAAAAGGGCAGTAGTAATCCGATGCTTTGAGATCTCTTTTCTGCTTTTTAAGTATTGACGCAAACATTAAACTCCTCTGTCAAGAGCAGTTATTGACTGAGTAAACATTCATAATTGCTATGGGATCTTTAAGGATTTAACAATGAATTTTTTAATATCAAATACAAAAACTTGTATAAAAGTCAAGAATCCGGACTATTTTGGAACTAATTGAAGGGGAAAAGAGAATAGAAAAGTTAGTATGCTTGTTTTTAGTCGATAATGTCGTCCATAAATGGTAAGAAAAAAATTTAGAGCTTTGTAAATAATGTAGGAAGATAAAGTCCTGAACAGCAGCATGTCTTAAGTAATTTAATTCCTGAATAACAATAATATATAAACAGAGGTTGGAATTAAGAATTATGTAAACGTACGTATATAAAACGTATGTGAAAGATAGAAAAGCCATTTCTTTTTTCACAGAATGACAAAATATGGCATGAGAAGTAAGGCAAATAAAAAATATTTTCTTTTTCTATATATAAATGCGGAAATCCTTCTTGTGTAAATATAAAATATATTTTTTCACTTAAAAACTTTTGGTTTTCTTCTTTCCTTCCTATTTTACATAATAGATGGCGCTGTATGTGCGTAATTTTTAAAAGCTAGAGCAAAAGTAGAAAATTTACTTTCTTCAGTAGAAGAGAGTACGCAGGGTCGGAGTATGAGACTTTTAGAAGACCTAAGCGCTTAAAAGATTTCGGTACCCCCGCGTAATATATTTAATACGTGTTTTTTCCCAATTTCTTTTCTCTCGATTTTGGTTTAGCTGCGCTGTGCATTCCACGTTAAAACCAGCAACGAGAAATTTTTGTGGTGCCTCTTTTCCATGAATTCCAAGGACCTTTTCGTAGTGCCCCTACACTTGATGCCCTAAGGACGTGCTTATTTTGCTTGATGTTAATCCAGCTCTGAGAGTATGCCGATGGCCGGATTAAGACATTTAGGGTCCTTAAGCATTTAAATAATTTTGGTGCCCTCGCATATGTTTACTCCAGTTCTTTCTTCATTCCTTCTCTCTTCCGGTTTTGGTTTAGCTGCAACATGCATTTCAAGGTAAAACCGGCAATAGGAAATTTTTTGATGCCCACTTTTCCGAATATCTAAGGATTTTCTGTGATACCTTCCTCTTTCTCTGATGCCCTAAGCACGTGCTTATATTAATAGATAATCCAGCCCTGAGTTTAGTTACCTTTTTATACTTAGTTTTGATACTTTTCTGCTTAGTTTTGATAGTTTTGAATTTCACTGAGCATTCTGTAAAATTCATCTTCATCTGTATTAAGACATTTTCGTACTTCGAGTTGAAGGCAGTGGCGTAAAGAAGAGTATGCAAAGAATGCCGTCGCATAGGGGCCCAAAGGCTTAGGGGGTCCTTGAATATCCTGCTAAACTACATTTACATGCTTAAATTTAAAACACGGCCATCTTCTTTTAAGTTTTTAAGAGCCCCTACCTATATGACGTAGAAAGGGGGCACTTGGAAGTAGATGAAACAACTGAATTCAGTGTTGCACCCAAACTCCAGCTGAAAGCAAAAAAAAAATCTGTATGCTTTCGCTTTGATTCCCCTCTACTGGGCAGCTTTCAAGTTATTAGTGATAACCCCTGGGGCCAAGTTGTTGGTCATCTATTGAGAGAAAAAGTTCTGAATTTCTTGAGGTGAGCACGTGCAGTGCAAGGTGTACGAGAGTTATGTAAATATTTCGAAATTCTTCAAAACATTTACGTGTATTTCGGAGAAAGTTTATAAAGATGGAGTTTACTTTCTTCAGGGAACTCTGATATTACTGTCAAAAATTTAATACTGCAAGGTGGGCTGAAAGATTATCATCTTTGATAGCAATTAAAGTAAGATACTTTGAAATCTTTAAATTATTAAATTAAATAATATTAACTTCAAAAAAAGCCCAAGAAAAAGACATTGCAAATGAGTTAAAAAAAAGGAATCTTATGAATTTTTATTCGTAATAATTTTTACGGAAAAAGTTTTATCTTTTATTAATGCAGCGTCTCAAGTATAACAAAGAAAATCAATCGACTTGAATAATGCTCATCAACATCTACAAAACATTTCTATCAGTATGCGATATATGAGAAACAAGTTTCAAAACATTATGAAAGAAGTTGAGTTACTGCAAATAAAGGGGGCACAGAAACTAAATTTGTAAATGAAAGAAAAATAAAGGCAAAACAAAATTTTGTTGAGTTGTGTGAGGATAATAGGTTGAAAATTCTGGAAATATCTTTTCAATTAAGAGCTTTTATGCTGTTGTCGATTCTTTAAATACGCAATTAAAATATAGAACGACAAAAATCGCAACGACGTTTTCCTTTTTGGAACCGCAAATTCTGTCATCATTAACAAATACTGAAATTATTAATAATTTTTCAAAAATCCAACATATAAAGAATACTTTACTACGGTACTAGAAGTACGAATGTTTTTATTTATAAATGCTTTGTAAGAATTTTTGTTTCTTCACTGTCCAGTTAAGTTTATGCTCTCTTTCCTATATGCCTTCATTTCCCTAATTGTCAATGCCAGAATATTTAAATTTGGAGAGCGCATGAAGGAATGTAAAGTCTACCTTTAGGGGAAAATGTTTAAATACTGAGCTCTAGAATGGAAAGTTAGAAAATAGTGGGCAAACACTGTACCTTTGTAGCATGAGCTTCTTTTTCTGCATTTATTGCTGGTTAAATTGGCGTAACTGCTATTACTTTGCTGCCACGAGACTTCGACGCGGTTTTAGGTAACAGGTTTATCTGATCCCTGGGGAAAAGTCTACTGTCGTGTTAATATCTTTGAATTTTAAGTTTAATAATTGTTAGTTGAGTTACCGCCCGAGCGAAGCGTATCTGTTAGTATAAAGTTGACGCATTGTGAATTTTTAAAGAGTTTAATAAAGGGTTCTTTTAACCCTTCTTCTGTCTCGTTCCTGCATTTACTTCAGCCGTCACTCTGAAAGTTTAGTAACTAGACATTACAACTTTCAGAACAGAAATCTACATTTTGAAATCCATTAAGGATTTAGCTAAACTAGCAATGGCAAAATGTTATGACATGGCAAGCAGTTATTTGGAAGTGTGCAATTTATTTATATTGTATTTATCATTCATTACCTGTAATCACAGCCACGAGTGAGAGATCATTTTCAAAACTGAAACTAATAAAAACTTATTTGAAAAACACAATGACACAAGATCGGTTGTCAAACCTATCACTGTCAAGCGTTGAAGCTGAGATGGCTGAGAAAATGGACATCCAAGTTCTAATAAATAATTTTGCGGAAAAGAAGTTTAGAAGGCACAAATTTTAATAAAGAAGGGCTTTTGTCTTTATGATAAATTTTGGCTACCAGTGTTATAATTGTACTTAATTAGGAACAACATTAGGGAAGAAGAGCCGTATGGATCCAGAAAAATTAAAGAAAAACAGGAAAAAAAAATTTGCTGTACATATTTTTTATAAAAGTCATGCATTCAACTAGTTTAGTTTATTAAATTTTTTTTCAAAAGAGAGGGGGAAAAAACCTTTACCATACATATTTTCTCCGAAAATTGTATGTTCGAATAGTTTTCTTTATAAAATTTATGATAAATATGTTTTATGTTTAACAAATGTATAGTTTACATTACAAGAGTTCTTATTTATTGCATGAATATTAGTTCATAAGCTGAGTAAATCACAGAGCACTATACATTAGTGTAATTTCTTTTTTGTACGTTTACCTATTATGTTGTCTGTCGGTTTATAACATAAGCAGTTATTTATTAGTTTGCTAAATTAAGCGAAATAAAAACTTCAGATTGGTTCATATTTTAATACCTGTTAGATTTTATTTAAAAAATCTCCGCAAATCTAGGCTTTCTTCCTATTCTTAATACTATACTTTACATCGACATGTTCCTTTTTTTATATAGACATATTCAATTGTTATCAGTATATATCTCAGTGCAAGGAGAGAAAATCTCTCTCTCTCACTCACACAAAATATATTACATAAACTGATTAAAATCATCTGATGTCAAATATTATATCTAGACTAAAGTAAATTTGTATTTCACAATTGGTCAAGGGAAAATATTTTCCTTTTAATTCTTTCTTCATGTTATGTACCATTCAGCTGGTTTCCTAAGAATGTGCTTTTATTTTTTAACAATTAGTCCCAACCTGATTCAAAATATTGGCTCCTGGAATCCTTGATTTCTTTTAACTTTTAATTTTTTTTTTTTTTTTTTTTTTTTTAAAGCACAGTAGATTTACTGGGCAGGAAAATTTTTCGCGTAGGGCCCAAATTGGCGAATTTGTAATCCCGTTCAGCTTAACGCCGCGAGTGTCCGATCGTAAATTGCCTCTTATCCGACACTGTATTCATATCTATCTCAAATATTGAGCTACATGTAAGGCATTATAACTGCAAAAGCGGAAAACATTTGCGATTGATATTATATAAAATGCTGATTATAATAAGAGGGACTGACAGCGCTCTTGCTTAATAATGTATCTTTTTTTCTGGTATTTAATTGCACATATTTAGCTTTCTCGGGTACATTTTCAAACATAAATGTTAAGCAAGCTTTTAATCATTCTAGGCAATTGTGATTTTAAAATATGGATATAAATTAATTTTTTTTAATCTTAATTTTTTCCGAAAGTAAGGAAACACTTATTAAACATTATTATACAATATTATATTTTATTACATATCATTTAATTATAGACAAAGAGTCGGTAATTTAGAACTAAATTCACAAAAATGTTTCAGCAGCTCATTGCGCGGAAATAATAGTGAGATAATTTTGTTTTAAAATAAAAATTTATGATACTGTATTTTCATGTATCATTATAAAGCACTTATTATACATTTATTTTTCTTGTTCAAATGCAGAATTTTCGTATCATTTTCGAAAGTTTCTTCAGTATGATGATAACTGCCGAATTTCATTTACTCTACACATTAATTCTTTTCTCAAAATGTCCCATGCTATTTTGAGTATTTAGCTCTAGCAAATTGCTTATTAAGGCAAATTTTTTCTTAGACATTTCGTCATGTAAAAATGAAGCCCAAAGTATTCCAAGTTATGGTGACAGGAAACATTCTCCTGGAAGACTAGAAGCTTAAACAAGTTTTCGTCTTGAAAGATTAAAGGACAGGAATCAAGTACTTGATCAAAACATCTGAAGATTGAATAACCTTGTACATATTTTAACGAAATATTGGTACCAAAATATTTTAATAACAAAGTAATGCTTACAAAATGGAAATAAACGTTACATTTTGTGATGAAACTTCTGATCATAAAAAGTTTTTTGTCACTCAAAGAGTCAGAAGCATTTTTTAGAATTCATGAAATTCTTCAATTCACTAAGATAACTCAAATGGGTTTTAAATAACTAAAAAAATATTTATCTCGAATAGTGGTCCCTTATTTTTTGCAATCCAAACTTCAGTAAAAAGTTAAATATTGGATCTTTACCCAAAAGAAAAGCAAATAAAGTCATAATAAATCACCTTCGATTTTAGAAAATCAATATTCGTTGCTTAAAATGTGATAGAAACTGGACAAGACACACTTGTGTTATTAGTTTTCAATAAATTACTAGCTTTTTGGTTCGAAAATAAGCACGCGAATGTTACTGAGGAAGTAGGTTCAATGCAAATTCATAAATTTACCTTAACGAGCAATTTTTGAAGGAAGAAAACTGTAAAATGACTTACAAAAAAAAAAAAAAATTACCATTTAAAAAAAAAATTAAAACGAATGCATTTTTAATGAATTAAAAAAAAAAAAAAAAAACGAGGAACCTGCAATTGAAATATTAGGGATTCAATAGTCATATAAATACCAAGAAAAAAAAATGCAAAATATATTCTCAGTCTCTCTTTATATCAACAGCGTCCCTAATCGAAAAATTCACGGCCAGGTGTAGCTTTCCTTTTTGATAGTTCGTGATCAGAGAGCAGAACGAAGCTAGTTCGTGTGAAAAGAGGGGGGGTAGTTTCTCAATATGAAACTGAGTTCTGGATGAACTACGAACCCTCTGTCACGGTTGTCATCAAGTGTCGGGTATGCTTTGTTGATGGCAAATATAAATGACACTGCGCTGACGCCTCTCGTTAGTAGAGGATTGTGGTCATCTTGAGAAGGCGCTCTGACTTCCGAACTATTACAACCCTATTACGATTATAGTACCATGTATTCGCTTGTTGGTGGTCACTAAACCGAGAAACTGTGAACTCAACTTGAGTTATCAAACGAACCGACAGCATTGAGTGAATGCGCTCCAGGTTATAAAGAGGTCGCCGCTACATCTTTGAAACTCAATAGGCATTATACTCATACTTCAAGCCCTGTTTAGTAGCCTAAGATATACTAGGAGCGCTTGACTAATTCCCTGTTTCTTGTTGAACACGTATTTTTCGGAAGATAGTTGCCATAAATAAAAGTCGACGAAATAAATAAAGCGTTGTAGAATTGCCTTAACATTTGAATATCATAACTATAATGTCGATTAAAAAAATGTTTAGCAGACTGTAGTTTTCTGTTTTATTAAATTACCAATAAATTGATTTAAGATGTATAGCGAAATGAGCAAATCTCTTTTACTAACAAATAATTGTTTTTCCTCAATCTTAACCACAATGCACAGTACTCAAATGAGATTTAGATTGGCTCAAATAATTCATCATTAAAAGGCAATGAAGGTCACAAGTACTTAAGAAATTCCGTATAGTTCATAATTTAAATAACTTTCTTTTATTTCGCCGCCCAACTGGAATAGTGATTAGCGACACTGACTGTCGTACCGAAGGGCCGGGATTCGAATCCTGAAAAAAGGGTGGATTTTTGTAAATGTATAGTGTCTCTGCGGCATGGGGTCAATATGCGGCGAAGCGAAAGTCCTCTTGAGAGGTTGGTAGTAAAGAAAGAGAGGTGAGAGACCCTCGGACCCGTCCTCCTGGGATGCTTTCCTTCAAAATTGGGGGAGGAACTGAGTATAGTAGTACTGTCACTTACTATACCTCAAGGCTTTTGCCAATGACAGGCGCAATCTTGATCCCTTCCCACGATGAATTTCGTGGGCTTGCTCTGATTTCAGAGATCTGATCTGATGTTACTGTCGATCAGGTTATATGGTGTGTCTCCCGCCTTCTTCGCATGCCTTCGTGGTGTAATGGTCAGCACACTCGACGCGTATTCGAGAGGTCCGTTGTTCAAGTGCCGGCGAGGGCAATGTTCATATTTCACATCTCTTGCTTTCAAAGTAATCCTGATGTTTCTACAGTGGTGAGCGAACTGAAAAAGGTGGTGAATGATGATTCTGCACCACCAGGATTAGGCGATTGGGTCCCTAATCCCCAGTCGCCCTTTAAAAAGGGGAAGTATATATGGTATTTCTCCCGCCTTCGTGGCGTAATGGTCAGCACACTCTGCGCGTATTCAAGATTTCCGTGGTTCGAGTCCCGTCGAGGGCATTGCCCATTTTTCACATTTCCTGCTTCCACATAACTTCATGACTCTACAGGGTAAGATAGGCCACAATAAACAAAAACTTTCTTTTATTTAAAATAGTATTTCATCTGACATACCACTATCATGACGTACAATAATTATCTAAGTAAGCAGTTATTCTACTTTCTAAACAATAGCTCTTTTTATCTGTATAAGCAATTCTTATAATAACTAATATTTGTATGTTTGTAATTAAGAAATAATGCTTCTCTAAAGGTTATTTGCTTTACGAAATAATAGATACAAGCTTGAAACTTGCATATATGGTTTTTCACTTACTGTAGAGCAGCTTATTTTGAGCGAAGAAAATGCTCAGTGTGCTTTAAATTCTGACGTGCTCTAAATTTAAATGTTCTATCCTTTAAGTGCATTTCAAATTTTCTGAAGTATCCAAACAATTATTTCCACCTCTAGTGTTTCTGTAACTAACATCGTATTATGAGAAAATTAAGCGGCTAATTAATTTATCAATTTATGCATACTAACTGAAATCGAGTTAAACGAATATTGCAAGTAACAGAAAAAATTTACACATGTTAGCCTTAACATCACGGAAATTAACAAAAACTAGTTGTTTAACTTCATATATGCTGTCTAAATATCTAATTGAGTTACTCTTCAATAAAAATGCTCAGTAAAAGTGCTTCGAGGCTGCTTGATTTTCTCCTTATCATGCAATTTAATTAATCCACTTTATATTCACCTTATCTTGCAATTTAATTAATCCACTTTATATTCACCTTATCATGAAATTTAATTAACCCACCTTATATTCATATTATCATGCAATCTAATCTAGTTAGCTAGTAATCTCTTAATAAAGGTTTCGGAGGATTTCGAAGCCATGCTTCCATCAAACGAAGTTTATTTAACATGTTGAAATATGACTGAAAACTAGCTCAAGGAATTTTACAATTAACTTCCTAATCATAATTATTATTATTTTCCCTCTTGTTCTCACACGTAATATTTTATTTATATCTTTGATATCTTGGATTAAATTTCATGTTTGGAGAAGTTTAGTATTAGTAAAGAGGAGGTGCAGATTTGGGTGGATGTAGATAGTTCTGTTTTCGTCACACTCAAGGTGACTGCGAATGAATGGACATTCTTGGGAACAGAGAAAAATGAGGTGGAAGAGGAAGGTAAATTCAAAACGTCACATGGAGCAAGAAAGTTACGTGAAAAGGAAGCTAACGAAGAATTGCAGGCTTTCAGAAGATTTACCGCAAAATGTTCATCTATGACAGTATATCATGTTATGAAGCTTCATTTTATAGACATCAAATTTTGAAAACTGCTGCAATAATCTCGGAAGTAGGCAGACGTTCGAAGTTATAGTATACTATTATACTAAAAAGTTCATATCATTCATGAGAGAATAAATATGGCAATTTTAAAATGTTGTTAATTTTATTTTTCTGAAATATGAAATTCTATCCAAGAGCTTTAATTTTTAAAAATCTGTGATATTTTCGACATTACTTATTTAAATGTGGCCGATTGATTAAAAAAATATGACCGGCAGATTTTCCATGCTGCAATTTCTAAAAATGGTGTCACAAAATGTAAACAAGTTAAGTTCTAGAAATATGCATTTAGTTATCCGTAAAAATCTCTTATCCGTTACTGCCGTTCGAAAGGGATTCTGCTCTACTGCAACTGCATCAAGCATATGGGACTTTGTCACACGACATAAAATATTTGCATAAACCTTAGAGCTTGCTTTCTTCTGCAATCAACAGAAGTCTTAAATGGCCATTTAATTTGCGGTTAACCGAATATAAAATCACCTGTCGGACGGAATAAAACACTTGAATTTCAGTTTCCAGCTCTAGTATGCATTTCATGGAGCAGAAGAATGAATCTTTCTCACAGAAACTACAATGTGAACTCCTGAAACTGCATTACGAGAAAAACTGCAATGCTGAGTAAGCATTATGACTGTTTTATCTGATTCATAGTTTACAGATTAGCAAAGCAAGAACTGTTTTTATGGCTCCGATAACGATCTCCATAATTTATTGCAGACATTATTGCACGATGCTAAAATGTTTGTAACGACAGCAGTCGCGATGATTTTTTCCCTGAATTCACGAATATTATAGCAATATTTTTCTTTTTGTCCCTTCCCTCCTTCCTTTCTTTTTCTTCTCTTTTTTTTAATGTAAATGACGGAACATTTACCGTCAGCAAAACTACAAGTTCTGTCAATCAGAATACTTCTTTATTCAGAATTCCTTTCCACTTTCGCAGACTTTAATATGAAAGAGATTACCTAGCCTTCAAATTAAAAAATTTGGGTCGAAGTTTTTAAACTTACAAGTATGTCTGATTTAGGATGAATACTCTTTTTGATTCTAAAGTAATATCCTGAAGCTTTTAAGACTACATAGTTAAGAAAGAGATGTCCGAGAAAATATGGTAGTTATATACCAATCGAATAATGGGTGTGATGAATATTCTCCATTTTAATAGGAAAAGAAAAAAAAATATATTGCAGTTTAATCTCCCGTAAAACGCTCACTCTTGCTGAACTTAATTTTAATATACTTAAAATCAACTTTGTTTTATTGATTAATTCTGCTGTGATGTGTGCCGTTTATGATAGATTCATCAACTATTTTAATTTCTAAGCAAATAAATCTGCCTTCTATAACAGTTCTCACTGCAACAAATTCCTGGTTAGGCAACTATACATTCCCACTACAAAAAAGTGGAAAGTGGAGTCATAAAAATCATTACTCAAGTTTCAGATATGTCCACTCTGAGAGCTTTAATGAAATTATGAATAATAAGCAAATCGTACCAAATAAGTTATTTTATGTTTCATTGTAACAAGTATATGAATAACTAATACCATTAAATCTCGGCTGTATTTTTCAGCTCTTCGATTCTTTTTTATTCAGGATTCAGTTATCGAGATCGGATAACCCATACTAAAATTTCTGAAATGTGTTACCGATGGAGACGTTTTAATGCTGGAATTCTTTAACGACTTCGTTCGGAGACAGTTTATTTTTAAATTCTTATTTATTAGTAGAACACTGCATTAAAACTATTGTGTTACTTACACAGCAGGTACTAAAAATATATATGTTTTGCAGATGGAGGATTTTAAGTACCATTTAACTTTGCATTTTTGACTAAATAATTTGTCAGGACTGAGTGTTCTGTGCATAACTTTAGCAAACATTGTGAAGTAATTCCTTAACCTACAGTCCTGATTCTGGAACAGGGAGCTGAAATGAGCTTTGTTCTGGTGTAGATACTGTGCTGGAGAATAACTGCACTTGAAAGGGATTTAAAATCCTCGTTTATTAAATCAATATTATTTACAAATCACTTCCCAACTCGGGAGGAATACAGAAAGTAAAAGACCACACTTGGGCCTAAATGAACAATCAGATAAATTTAAACTAAAGCTAAATAGAAATTTGATTAATCTTTGCTCACAGAGCTAATCGCGGAGTTGGCCTCTAACTAAATGGTGCGTAGCAAGAAATACTAATACTAGCGCACTTCAATTTATTTCAATATGCAATCACGTAGTAAGCACTATGGCTTATAATTTCAGCTGCTAGCTGGTCAGGCGAACGTCGAACAGAATGACCGTGATCTGAGACTAAAAGCTCTCTCACACTGAGAGGTTTCTACCTCTGGTTTAAATAGTACTTGGCTGTACTTCAAATTAGCATAAGCTGAAAACGCGCGCTTCTTCTGACGGGAAGTTGAAACAGAGAAGAGATAGAAAGATTTAAATTAAAAGAAAACTTTGTTAGTTTAACTAAAACCTTACAAATTAACTGCAACTAATTGTCTGCCTTCATATTCACGTATTTATCAAATAAATGCTTTAGATCCTAGTCTATATGTAAATCACTTACAGAAACGTATACTGCAATTTATAAAGAAATGAAGTTATAATTCAGAAATTTAAAAGAAATATGAAACATAAAGGCGCTGTCCGTTAATGTTGTTTTTCCGAAAGTGTACCTGTCTCATCAGATTGTTACTTTCATTCAATAAAAGAATAAAAGCAAATCAGATAAAGTATTGCATACAGTCAAAATAAAACACAAATTCAATGTTCTTCACATTTATTTAAATCTTAAAGTACATAAATATGCATGTTTATATACATATATTAACAATACATTTTGTATAAGTGACTCATTTATTTCGGATGCATGAGACCCTTTGCGGCACAAAAGTTTGCCTGATATGTATGTATATAAGAAATAGTAGTAGCATAATAATATTGTAGAAATGCTTTGAAATCACCTGTGTTTCTATGCTTTAATGTTCTCAGAATTTTAAAACTGTTAGGATAAATAATTTAAGTTGTAGGGTCATTAGGTTATTTTGAAGCTGCAGACATAAACAATGAGCAATGCCCTCGCCGGGTCTTGAACCTGGATCTCTCGAATACGTTCCGAGTGTGCTACCATTACACCACGAAGGCATGTTGAAAGGAGGGAGAAAATACCTTATAAAGTATTTAGTTTTCCTCTGCGTGAAAAATAAGTTTGTATTTTCAAACAAACTGAATTTTAGAGAGTCATTTTAAGTTCATTGCGGGGTATTCATGTTCACACCAGATCCATTAACACTAATACTTGATTTGCCGAATAATTATATATAAAGTGTGCCTACTAAAGTCCGGGACCACTCGTTTAATGGCCAAACGGCTGCAGCTATAGTCATAAAACTGGGGTCTAGGTATAGTAAAATGACTATGCGCTACTAGATGAGATCGCTTACATCGGCGCCTGGTGAAAAACGGCGAAGTTAGCGTTCCTATCGCGAAAACGGTACGAGATAGGAGGGAAACGTGAATTACAAAAGTGTAAAGAATCATCGATTTAGTAAGAAAACACACTCGTGGACAGGCATGCTAAAAATAGAACTCTGAAAATGCACATTTGTTTCTTACGATCTCCGAAATTGTGACATCACGAAACTTGAACGAAAGGATTATGTTTCGAACGAAAAACGAGCCCGCATCGTGGTATAGTGGTATCGCTTGTATTCATAATACAGAGGACTGTGGTTCAAACCCCACGAGGTGCATCCGCGCTGAACATCCTTTTACTGGCTCTCTTTACAAACAGGGTAGACACTACTCAGATCGTGCACAATCGTGTCGCAAAACGCATCAACTCAATGCAACTTGAACTTTGTGCGGGAAATTTGTGCATTATGTAACAGAGTATGAAACGACATACTGTTCACCTGAGACAGCTATAAAAGAGACGTCTCCTTGGGGCTGTATGTTGAAGCTCGTGGTCATGGAGCGATTTTCAAAAAATGATTATTGTGCGATAATTTTACTTTACTGTGAATGTAATACGATCGGCAGCGCAGTTGTATCGGCAATTTTTTTCCTCCAGGCTCGCATCCTTCACACAAAGTCATCCTACAGATTATGAAACGTTTAAGAAAGACAGGCTGCATGACCGACTTCGAACCGACAAACTAGATAAGGTAGGGCGTAAAGTACAACCTGAAGATATACTATTACACGCGTTCACATATCCGAACAGCAGCACAAAAGAGATAAGTGAAAACTGTGGCCTTTCAAAAAGTCGCGTTTGGAAAGTAATAAACGAAATAACTACGTGCTCATCAATACCTAACAACACCTAATCAGACATGATGCTGAGAAACGTTTCGCACGGTGCAACTTCGTCATGAACCAGACAAATGTCCAGTCAACATTCTTGGCAGATATAATGTGGACGGATGAGGCATGCTTTTCGAGGAATGAAATGTACACTGCGACCAAAAAAGAGGAGGAGGACAGTTCTATATCCCCGGTTCTACTGGCCCGATAGACGTGCAAGGTATCTTTTCGAACTAAATCGATGATGCTCTATAACTTCGTAGTTCACTTTTTGTTCAATATCGTATCGTTTTTGAGATAGGAACGCTAATTCTGACGTTTTCCACCAGATGGCGAAGTATGTAATCTCAACTAGTAGCGCAAAGCCACTTTACCTAGACACCACTCTTATGGCTATAGCTGCAGCTGTTCAGCAGTTGAACAGATGGTACCCCCGGTAACATATACATATGAATTTAACAAATATTCTCTATTTGTAAAAAGCAAATATAAATTTAAAATTGATTATACTTGCAAAAATAAAAGTAATAATTGTTGCGAACCAATTTACAATATCATTTAAATTTTAAGAGCATAGTTAAATTAAGTGTACATATTTAAAACCATGAGAAAAGTAAATAAGAAAATAAAAAATACATGATCCTAAAAATTAATCTAAATTTTTTTAAATCTAAGACAAATTAGCATAAGTGAATAATTGTTGAGCAGGCAGGAGACAGGCGTATCAAGCGGAAGTTGTCTCCAACCTAACTCTTCAATTACTCAATTCGTGTTTCGTCATCCAAATAGTCAAGGGTAAAAATTCAAAACCAAAAGTAAAATCAAATTTGAAATACTCAAAACGAAATTAAAATGCAATTAAACAAGTTAGAATTTTGAGAAATTAAGCAATAAAAAAAGACTAGGAATAGTGATTAAAGGTCAATAGGTAGAAAACCAAATTATTTAAAAGCAAAACAAAAGTAATTTAAAAACTTTTAATTTTTAAGTAAACAAAAATAATTTAGAAACTCTTGCCTATTGAAAACTTAC
>KK122212.1:484456-508068 GCA_000611955.2 Stegodyphus mimosarum
AAAATCTATACATAAAACATAATACTAAAAAGCTAGTAAATTGCTAGTTCTGATTTAACTTACCTAGACCTACATATCTGAATTCCTGTGAGTGGACTAGTATTTGCTAAACTAAGTGAGGTTCAGTAGTCTGTTGCTGTTAAATGTAAAAGTAGAGGGAGCTAATAATGTAAAGCTGATTGTAAAGCTGCTACCTGCTAGAGGCATTGCAACAATATGTAAAATGGTAAAAAAAAATTGTAAATTGCTTTTGTGAAAATAGATGTGACAAACTGTTAAGGATGTAAAAATATTTTAGAATTTTTTTTTGAAGTAAAATTAACAGTTCCAGTTCGAAAAAACATTTTAATAGAATAAAGTAATTTTAAATCAAATTCAATTTTAAATTAAAAATTTTAAAAAAGTTTAATAGAATTTGTGTAATAAAACTGAAGTCGTACAAGTTTCAATCAAAACTTTAAGTAAATACTGGCCAAAGTTAAGGAAAAATAGATAAAAATCTTCACTCAATTCGGGCTATAATTGAGACTTTTGAAAAGAGTTGACCCTTCATTAGTAAAAGGAAAAAATCCAGTATAGATAAAAATTTATATAATTTAATTAATAAATATTTACAAGAATAATAAATATTTACAAGAACGATCCCTTAACTCTTTAAAATCCTCCATTACCTTCCAGTTAAGGTTTAAGGTAATATTATCATAACATAAAGGGCCAAAAAATTAAAAAGAAAAGTTAATGCCTGCCTTTTTAATATAGAAATTAATAAGTTGTGTTCGGACTTGGTTATTAACTTGAACATTAATTAGTTTCATTATTTCTTCCTTTAAATCTTCTATTTCAGTGTATTTTTTTTTCTAATTAACTACATTAAATTTCATAATAAGATCTTTCAGCACGTGGAAGGAATTCCAATGGGAGCAAACAGTTCTACACAAATATGTAACCTTTTTATTTTTGCTAATGAATATAAATTCCAACTAAGTTTGAGCAAGAATGAATTTGCAAATGCATTTAGATACGTTGATGATATTATAACTTTCAATAATAATTCTGCTTTTGAACAATTCAAAATTTACCCAGATAGTTTAACACTTAATAGAACTAATACGAATCAAAATCTTATTGAATACCTTGAACTGCTCATAATTAAACACAGCAAAATTAAATAATATGATAAAAGGAGGACATTCCAGTTTGAAACTATTAAACTGTTAAACTAATTAATTGGAACTCTAATATCTCTAAATCTATATCTATCTTGACTTTTTATAGTCAAATAATTAGAATCGAGAAATATATGTACTGAAATAGAAGATTTAAAGAAAGAAATAATAAAAATAATTAATGTTCAAATTAATAACCAAGTCCCAACGCAATTTCTTAATTTCTATATTAAAAAGGCCGGCATTAACTTTTCTTTTTAATTTTTTGCCTCTTTATGTTACGATAATATTACCTTAAACCTTAACTGGAGGGTAATGGAGGATTTTAAAGAGTTAAGGGATTATTCTTGTAAATATTTATGAATTAAATTATATAAATTTTTCTCTAAACTGGATTTTTCCCTTTTACTAATGAAGTACCAACTCCTTTCAAAAGTCGCAATTATAGCCCGAATTGAATGAAGATTTTTATCTATTTTTCTGTTTCTCCTTAACGTTCGCCAGTATTTAGTTAAAGTTCTGATTGAACCTGTAAAACTTCAGTTCTATTACACAAATTCTATTATTTTTTTAAATTTTGAATTTAAAATTAAATTTCATTTAAAATTACTATTTTCTATTAAAATGTTTTTTTCGAACTGTTAATTTTACTTAAAAAAAATTCAAAAATATTTTTACATCCTTAAAAGTTTGCCACATCTATATTCACAAAAGCAGTTTACAATTTTTTTTACCATTTTACACATTTTTACAATGCCTCTAGTTAGCAACATTTTTGCACACAAAACAGAATTTTTAATTTTACATTACTTAAAGGTCACAAAATAGGTTTTCGCTATACTCTAACAGGTAGTAGCTTTACACTCAATTTTACTTTATTAGTTCCCTCTATTTTTACATTTAGCAGCAACAGACTACTCAACCTCACTTAGTTTAGCAAATACTAGTCCACTCACAGGAATTCAGATATGTAGTTCTAGGTAAGTTTAATTGGAAGTTGCAATTTACTGGCTTTTTAGTATTATTTTTATACTTTGATATATTGTGTATAGTTTTCAGGTTTATAGTTATTAGGTTTACATGCATAATTCCTTTAAGGCAAGTTTTCAATAGGCAAGAGTTTCTAAATTATTTTTGTTTACTTAAAAATAAAGAGTTTCTAAATTACTTTTGTTTTGCTTTACATAATTTGGTTTTCTACCTATTGACCTTTAATCAGTATTCCTTGTCTTTTTTTTTCCCTTAATTTCTCAAAATTCTAACTTGTTTAATTTCATTTTAATTTCTTTTTGAGTATTTCACATTTGATTTTACTTTCGGTTTTGAATTTTTACCCTTGCCTATTTGGGTGACGAAACACGAATTGAGTAACTGAAGAGTTAGGTTTGGAGGCAACTTCCCCTTGATACATCTGTCTCCTGCCTGCTCAACAATTATTCACTAATGGTAATTTGTCTTAGATTTAAAAAATTTTAGATTAGTTTTTAGAATTATGTATTTTTAATTTTTTTATTTATTTTTCTCATGATTTTAAATACGTATACTTAATTTAACTATGTTCTTAGAATTTAAATGACATTGTAAATTGGTTCACAGCAATAATTAATTTTATTTTTGCAATTATAATTAATTTTAAATTTATATTTTGTTTTTGCAAATAGAGAATATTTGTTAAATTCAAATTTCATTCCTTGCAGCAATGGCGCAAGAGAATTTTGACTTTGCTATTTTCTTGTGAAACAATATATATATTTATATATATATATAGTGTATACATGCATACATATATGCATATACATATATAGTATATATATATACGTACATATACGCATATTTAAAAGATAAATGCTCATAGCTATTTCTTTTTCATTAAAATTTTATGACATAATTTTCTGCAATACTGCATATGTATACACTCATAGATACATACATTCATCACCGAAGTCATTTAATAGAAAATGTAGAAATATATAAATATTTCATCTTTAAATTTATTAATCATTTCACAGTTTCATTCAGCTCACAGAATTAGTCAATAAACTAGCCTAGTAATGACTTTTTATATAATGAGGAGGCCCACCAGCGGCTGAGCGGTGTAAAGTCGCTGAACTCTAGTAGTTCCGTCCGAGGTTCGAATCCTTCGAACGGGCTGGCTGCATTGTGGTTTTCGTGATTTTTCCCATGTGTAATGTGCATACGAGTCAGTTTCCCTTAGAAAGTCTTCCTTGATGGCATCCGTCTCCATAGACAAATAGCCCTCGAGTTCTTTGCCGTAATCAAATAAACCAAACAAATCTATATAATCACTAAATGTGAAAACTTTTAATGGAATACTGTGGATTTCACCTCACATGTATCATTAAGATGTTAATTTGGCTTCTGAAACAATATTTTGTAATTTGAAAAATAACTCTGGAAAACTTGTATGTCTAAAGCAATTCGCCTATGTCTAAAGCAACATTTGACAATATTTTTGATTGACTGTAATGCACCAAATGCAATGAGTAGGCAGCTGTCATTTCATTTGCAGTTTTATTGCGAACTGCCTTTTGGTTACATCAAAATATTAATTATTTTAGTATATATTTGTTATTAAAGTTCAATTTGTATTTTGACAAGAACAACGCTTTCAGACTGAAAAGAAAATAATACTTCAATTTTCTGCTGTTACTTAAATGCAGAAGGAAATCCCATAGCTACTAAAAGAGGCATAACTAGGAAATGTTTATGAGAGGGAATATTATATTTCTTCGAGAAGGGATATAGTGCGCTTATGAATGCAATATATGCTAAGAGCTGGCTGCTTATGCAGAGACTGAGGGGGGGGATTTTCAGTTTCATCCTCTAGCTGCGCCTGTGTAGCTGCTTCAGCCAATTATCTGGTTACACGGAGAATCGCGTGGTAGTGCAAGGCAGCACTTTCTCTGGTTTACAAATGGCCTGCTTTTGTGAAGGTACTTTCATGTTCCGCTCGTAATGAATAGTTTGCTATGATTTCAGTCGAATTCATTCTTTGACATGGTGTTTATTCACATGGGAATAATGTTCGGCACAGATGTATTAAACAACTGTAATCAAGGTTTAGTTCAGTTAGGTATAGTCAAGAAAGTAGGGCAATCTGCCTAAGGGAATGGATGTCTTCGGGGAGGTCTTTCTAATGGGAACTGGCTCGTATACACTTACATATGAAAATCACGAAAACGCACATGTAGCCAGCCCATTCGCCTGGGATAGAACCCAGGCCGGAACTCCCAATATTCAGCGATTTTATCTGGCGGGCAGTTGTAATCAAGAGACTTCATGCTATTTTACCATTTAGGAAAACAGCAAAAATTTTGGACGGTAAACTATTGATGATGCTAAGAATACGTTTAAGTTTGGTATTTAAGATTTTTCATAGTGTCATGTCACACATAGTAAGTTAAGAAAGAAATTTTGAATTTTCTCCATAATAAAACTCTACGTACGTAGCTTGTACTGCAATTTAAGAGCGCACCCTCACATATACTCTTAAAGTCACTTATTTTATACATATATATTTCATGAGGATGTCGATAAAATATGAGACATCTATAATACGCTTACTAGCAAAAATATAAATATTGATAAAGTTGGACAAGACATAGTAGACAAGTAATGCATTATTCAAAATATATCTTTAGCAGTTCTTAAATACAGCTTTCATAAAACATTATCACCATTAATAGTCTCTTTGCCATAAAATAAATTAAAGGCAACGCAAGTTGCTCTTTACTTTGACTAAAAGTGATATTTACGCCATTAACAAAGGAAGGAGAATTTTAATATCTCTGCCTTGTAGTATGAAATAATTCTTATTGTATATCGCATAAACATTGCTTTTTACGCTGTTCACATGTTTAATATATCACGAAGTAATAGATTTCTCTGCATTAAAACCATGGAATGCAATCACTAATGAAATAAGGAAGTCCTGGGAAAGCGGGCATCCTTACAACATTTGTTCTCTGATGCGTTTTCACGTGCTTCTTCAGATGATCTTTTCTTCCAAAACGTTTTCCACATAATATACAAGAATGTGGTCTGACGCCAGTGTGAATTTTTCTATGCCGAGTCAGCTCTTCATTCCGAGTAAAGGATTTGCCACAGCTAGGATGATCACATGCAAACGGGCGTTCACCTAAATTGAAAAGAAAAGAGAACATGTATGTAGTTTTAGAATATCAAACATTTTCTTCCAATGGATAAAAAAGTTAAAGAATTTATGATACCTCACCCACATTTTGAATGTAGTAAAAACAGCGACGATTTACACGCACTGGATACTGTTAATTACTTCATAAAAAAACTTACTGTTTAGTCATTTAAATTTAAATTTTGAATGAACTAACAGAAGTTCAATAATGTACAACACAGAAAAGGTCAACCTCAAGAGAACTGGCTTTATTGCATTTGCTAATTATGCACATGATAGACATGTACATTTCACTTGGATCAAAATATCAGTAATGAAATTACAAATGAACTAACTATAGCTAATAACTTAAGTACAACAGTATGAGAAGTCTTCAGAAGGTTATCAGTGGAAAAGAAAACCAATTTCAAATTGTTTTTATAAAAATTTTTATGCAATGCTGTATGTTAGGAACTTCATAAGCCCATTAGTTTTTTAAAAAAATGTCCCAAAATGCATTTTTTCGAAACAGATATAATTTAGCGAATTTTAAGTTACATTTTGAAGCTGGTAATAAGAAGGAATTTTTATCTCACGTACCAGTTCCGGCTGAAAAGAATTGTTGCTTAATGATTATTTTCTCACGTATAACCTAAGTACCAATTATATGCTTCAGAAATTCCTCCATGGTAGAGGTTTCTTCAATTTAAGTAGCTTTATATAATTTCCAATGGTTTCATCTCAGGATAGACATCTGAGACTTATTTTTAAAAGTTGTTATTTCAAGTTACATATGCGTTTGTATTTTAACCTACTTCAAAATATTTTAGGGACCATTTTTGCAAGCGTTGCCTAAGAAAAGTAATTTCTATTATGTCTCTGATCGCAAGGTTACTTCTGTCTAAGGCATGATATCGATAATAAGAAGTGATGCACCTCTATGGAAAACCTGCAAGGATAGTGATAAAAATAACAGTAATAAGTAATGAGTAATTAAACTTAAATATTAATAAATTAAATTAACTTAAATGATAAGCAGATAAATAATGAAATCTTAAAAATCAAAGGAAACGCTAAATATAAATAACGATAATAACAATAATGTTGCGAAAAATTCGGCGGTTGCGCCTGTATGTAAGCTTTCCGGCATAGCACTAGGGTTGCCATAAAATAGTGTATGGTAGGGTTGCCAGATTGGCGACTTTATCGCCCATTTGGCGACCAAATTGGCGATATCCCATGGCCTAATCGGGAAGCTTCTAGAATAACTTCCTGTCGAGATATTTCTCGAAACGTGTGGAACTTAAAGAAAACCTATATAAACCCCTTCGTTTCTGAGAGCCGTTGTTGCGAGCAGAGTGTGATTAAGTTGTGAAGTAGTGTGAGCGTTGTGATTATTGTGAAAATAGCTGCTAAGCTACGTGAGAGTTTTGTGAAAGGAAAGCAATCGAGATAGTGCTTTGCCGTGAAGCTATCTTTACAGTATAGCTTGACACTGTATTGGTGATTGTTCCACGGTGTTTTATTATAAGTTTAGTGTTGCCGTGAAGCTACCTTTACAGTTACAGCCTGAAGCTGTGTTGCTGATTGTTTCAGCGTATTTATTGTAGATTTTCGACGCTTTTAAAGGTAATTTTGGAACTGTGCTGTAAATAGTGATTCCTGTAAATAAATTGTGCTTTTTATTGTTCTGCATCGTATTTTCATCGGATACTCTCAAATCCACGAACCCGTAAAACGCAACAATAATAAGCTGAACAAACTAATAATTCCGAAGCAAAGTATGCCAAAGTTTAAAACAAAATGCATGCTTTGAACAATATTTTTCATGGTCAGTTGAAAAATTGCTTCTTCATCTTAAGTTTTAAAACTTTTATAGTTATTTTAACCGGATGGATACAGCCCATAAGCGTTTCTCTTCCTGAACGAGTTCCATTTTGATGTGGAGAATTACTTCATCGGCAGCTCAAAGTTTTTTTGTTTATTTTGCTCTTCTCAGGAAAAGGACGAAATACATTAGCAGCTAGCATAAATATCACTCTCAGTAAGCTCTAAAGTGAAATATTGCAGGAATAGCATAATTTTTTACTGGCATTGCGATTCATTTTCATAACATTTGATTTGAGTTTCCGGTTGGAATTTTGATTTCTCTTATGAATTCAGATGTACAGAACCGAACTCCTGGTTGAATTTAAACACTACTTTCTATCTCCTGCTAAGGTAACATATTGGAATAAAATAAGGTTGCGGCAAATAATAATTTTAGGCTTCAACTCATATATTTTTTTTTATGATTTTAGATTTCAACTGAGTATTTTGAAGTAAAATAGTATTACTAAGATGGTGATGGTGAGTATTCATTTAATATAAACATACATTAGCTTTGTTTACCTAGTTTATTTACGTATCTGATAAAAGTAATTTCATCAAAATCAATATGATTTTGCTTAAAATTTATAGCTTATTAAATATTTATCATAAATATTACTTTATATTGGAGAAGTTTAAGCAGCAGGATTAAGCGTAATATTATTCATAAATGAATTTTGTTGCCTAAACTTCTCCAATAATCGCTATTCGGCGTGTTATTTTAACTCAAATATTAATTTATAGTTAAGATATAGCTTTCCAGTTATTTCCTAATATCAAGATAAAAGAAAACTTTCTGTTTTACGAGACCACTTTCACAAGATCACTTTCTCCAGTTTAGATGAATAACATCCGATAAATTGAAAAGCGAGCTAACATTAACACTACATAACGCACACTATTAACAGGAGTACTTTTATTTAAATTAAAAGTACAACCTACGCAGAATAATTTCCCAGAAACCATTTCCGTAATAATGGCAAATAAATAAAAACAAAAAAGAAGTTGTGCAATTCTGCGAAGTTGTGCGATTGTGCTTAATAGACGAACTTGTTTTGATTAATTCATAGGAATACGGAAATGTCTTTATTTTGATAATATAGAGATAAGTGAAGACTCCTGTTTCGTTTTTAAAATTTGACTCGGGCCACTTTAACGGCTAGTTTAATAAATCTGTGAAACTTGAAATGTTTTGCTAACGGAAGTCGTTTTCAGCTTTATTTAATTGGAATTATCGATTTTTTAATATTCCATCTTTGCAGTTTCACTTTCGAACTTAATTAATAATGGAAAAGGGGAAATTGGAGCTCTTGCTTTTATTCGGAATGAATGAACATTTCGCCTTAATTTTCCTTTTCCTGTTTTCTAAGAATACGTTCAATTGTTTTAGTAAGAAGATGCTAAAGCCAGTTGAAAACATTTCTTGTTGTGAACCCAAAAGCGTATAAAATGCAATCATTCAAACAAGCTTAAGAAATTTTCTTTCGATTAGAAAGAAAAAAAGGAGGGCAGGATAATTAATCCCAGCATCAAAACAGCGATAAATTGATAGAGAACGTTTTTAAGGTCGTACTGTTTCTAATGCGAACAATTATATTATTAATTCTTTACTCCATTCACAATGTTTAATTAATGACAGTTATATTACCTCAATAAAATAATAGTTATGAGAGTTTCTGAAATATATGCTTAGGGTATTATCCGGATAACCAATAAAGAGATAATATCAATAAACAGATAATAATCAATAAATAGATTCATTATTAACCTTCGTTAAATGTTTAACTAACCGATGTGTCTAAGCTTATCTGTTTACATAAAGTTCTAGAAATGAGATTTTTAGCTCAACAAGACAGCCATGCAGTCTTGTTGACATTTGCCTTCGTTTTAAATAGCATATCAAAAATTCATATTTGAAGCACTTGTCCATCCATTAATCCGAAATTTCGGAAAAAGCATATTTCTTAAAAATATTGACTCGGTATTCATTTCTACTTATATCTTAAAGTAAGCTATTTTAATACATGAAAAATTCAGAATTCTATGAATTATTTATAGTGAATTTTAAATCATTTCCCTTCAAAAACATTATTTCGCTTTTTCCGCAAAAGGTCTGTAATAAAATCTAATAAAGAAATTTTGTAGATCTTTATTTGTAATATTACTTAATTACTACAGCGAAGCTAATTTAAAAATTCTGATATGGCCAGTCCATGACCTCCCTCCAATTCCGCATTTTAAATGGCAGCAAGCTAAAGTCAAGTTGACCTAATTCATCGTTTGCGAACAAAATCTAACTTGTTATTCCAATAAATACAAAGGCCTATAATACGAAATTTTGGATTATACTTTATTAAGTATAACTGACTACGTATGAAAACTGTTCTTTTTCCCTAAATTTATAACAACTTAATCAAATGTTTGTCCCTTTATTTTTTAAACAAAAATTGCATTTTATATCTTCATTTCTAATTCCCTGTAACTTGAATCTCTTCTCTTTGTTTCTTCTATTTCCTAGGCCTCAAATTATCCATAAATAGTTTGAGAAAGTGATTGTGCAGCTGACTCAGCGAAATCGCATACTGAATGTCAGTTCGTGTTTGCTTCGCTCTGATTGGTCGGTTCTTGTATTAGGCTGGCATAAAGTTTCACAGTTAGAAGGGAAAAGTTTGCAGTGACATTCGAAGGTAGTTTGCCAGAGTATGTCTTTATTAGTAAGATGAAAACAATCACTACGCGGATGAATGCATTTTAAATTTAGGAGAACTTTTTCTCCGAACTCATTGAGAAAGATGAAAATTTCGCGAATTTTTGTTTTAATTTTCAGAAACCGTTGCTAAAAAACTAGGGTAAAAAACTAGAAAAATTGGTAATTGAATTATTTTTTAATTAAGTGTTGGGAGTATATTTAAAATAAATATTTTGAAATGAATATCATAATTTAATTTTCCTTAATCTTATTTCTGTGATATGAACTAATCTAAACTCATTTTGGTCTGCGCTTATATCTCCGCCATATTTAGGCATTAGCTAACAATGTTAGATAGTTTTTGGAATTACTGATGAATAGTGATGATTAGTGAATAGTGATGATTTTTGGAGTTACAGCTGAATAGTGATGATAGTTGGTACAAATTTAGAAAAACCAGTTTTGACACAGGGCCAAGTATACCTTATAAAATGTAATCAAAATTGACTATTAGAGACATTTTTATTTTTTTAGAACAACAAATTAGAATTGGTTTACAACGATTAACCGGAAGTGATACGTTACTTAAAGAACAGTCTTTTAATTAGTTGAGTATGAAGTGCAATTAAGTCATTTTAATAATTACTTTGCTAGTTATTGTTATAATTATGCTCGATACCATTCGTCATATGACAACAAATCTTTACTTAAAGAATAGTTTTCTGATACAATGATTAAAATAAGTGAAATTATAAATCTTTAATAAATTTGTTCAGAATTTCAAGTAAAATATCACTTCCGATTTATCAGTTTTAGACGATTTTTCCATCTGACGCAAAAGTCTGAAAGGCTGGACTTGAAAAGTTTTTGATTATATTTTAATAATGTTTTCCGTTGAAACTTGTTATGATCTTTCAGTAAGTGCCCCTGCAATATAAACAAATGCCCGAGCATGGCGCTAGCGTGCCCCGTGAGAGTGCACTTCCATAGATGGTTAGTGCAGTGGGGCGATACCACTTTTTCCCATGGCGCTGTTTTGGTGTCCCCTGTTCTCTCTGTCTGTCTATTTTACCCAAAATCTAGTCAACTCTTTATATACATGCAGAAAGCTTAAACACTGAACACAGAAATTTTTGTTAGCTTGATATAAGAGCTATCATGGACGATAAAATCGTCACATACATACACAGACAGATGTGCTTATTCGCTGAAAACTGTGTCAAATATTTGGTTTGGTTTACTTGATTATGGCAAAGCGTAATCTGTCTATACGAAGGGAAGTTTTCGTGGAGTTCGGCTGATATCCTCATTAAGTATGAGGAAAATCACGTAAACGCCCATACTACCAGCCTTTTCGCTTGGAATTGGACCCAGGTCTAAATGCTAGTGTTTAACGACTTTCGGTTAACTCGGCCGCTAGCACGCGTCAAATTTTTTCAATTGAAGACGTTACCTCCCTTACTTATGAATAGATAGGTCGGTAAGAAGTTAATTTTAAAAACAAATGTACTATATTGTTTGTATACAATTTCCAGGCCTTTTTTTTTCTTTTTTTGCTGATGTTAGGGTGTCCGCCGAAATCATCGCGGCAAAAACATCGCGGACGAAAACGTCACGGAGAAAACAACGCAAGGCGAAAACGTTGTAATACAACACATTGTAGGAGAAAATAGAGCAAAGAGAAAACATTGCAGTTCTAAAACATCGTGGTACAAAACATCGTAGGAGAAAATAAAGCAAAGAGAAAACATTACAGTTCTAAAACATCGTGGTACAAAACATCGTCGTCGAAAATAAAGCGGTTCAAAAACTTTGCAGTTTAAAAACATCGCCGTCGAAAATATCGTGGTAAAAAATAAAGTAGCTACATATCATTGCATGACGATAACATCGCAGAACATGCGTTTTTCAGGCTTTAATTATTGTAAAATTTAATGATTGTTTAATAATTGTAAAAACTCGCATAATGATTTGTCAGCGCAAGATGGAAAGAATGATAATTTTCACTTTCATATTTTTTATTAAATAATAAATATTTGCTTAAAATGTAAAATGGAAACTTAAGCATAGAAAATTAACGCAACTTATAGCACTTAATTTTAAACTGACATAGTTAACTAACAAAGGTGATTAATAAATTATTTTTTATAAAGTTTTCCAGGTAATGTTTCGTGAAAAATATAATCTAAAAAAGAATAGAAAAAGAAAGATAAGTAACTGCATGAACTTATCTATACAAAAATTGCTAAGTTAATTATGATATTATTTTCTTCACTTTTGTTAATCTGATACTCTTATAGTGAAAATTATTTCTTGTTTTGTTTAAGTTTGTTGTTTTTTAAAAATTTATTATTTAATAAAAATACGAAAATGAAAATTATCCTTCTTTCCACCTAGCTCTCATACATCATTGTGCGAATATGCATTAACAATTATTAAAGCCTGAAAAACGCATGTCTGCGATGTTATCGTCATGCAATGATATGTAGGTACTTTATTTTTTACCACGATATTTTCGATGACGATGTTTTTAAACTGCGAAGTTTTTGAACCGCTTTATTTTCAACGACGATATTTTGTATCACGATGCTTTAGAACTACGATGTTTTCTCTTTGCTTTATTTTTCTCCCACGATGTTTTGTACCACGACGTTTTCGCCTTGCGTTGTTTTCTCCGCGACGTTTTCGTCCGCGATGTTTTTGCCGCGATGATTTCGGCTGTAACCGCTGGTAGATTCATGCTTCCGAAATGAATATCACCAAGGTAGTAAGTATATTCTAAAATTGAATGATAAAGATTAAAGTGCGACATGTTTAGAATTCTGAAAGTGCAGTAAAAAGTGTTTTCAGTCTACATTATTTCATACTGAGGGGACGAAGAGAAAAATCTTCAGCAAGTCATAAATGTATTGAAAATTAAATATTCATTTTCCCGTATTCATTACTACGGTATCGGGTCACTCATGCACAGTGAAATGTTCAGTTAAGATACAATGTTATGTCATTTAATGGAGCTGTATACAAATTTATGCGATTTTTTTTCATTTTTGCCGTCAATTAGATGATAAATTTGTGTGGTTAGTGTAGTTCCTCAATACACTAATTGCATGAAATTAGTTTATAGAATAATACTCGTATTTTCATTTCACAAGACGCGCTGAAGTTAAATTTAAAAATGAAAGTTTCCTTCAGCACTAATGCAAGTAACAACTCAAACTTAAAAAATTTTGTGACCTGAATATGAATATTTTAACGAATTATGTATATACGTAAATAATGTTTGCACAATTATACGTAAAATTTTGATATCTTTTATGTAATATAACATGAGTGCCTCGAAAAACCGAAGAAGCTCTATCAAAAAAATAAGATTACAGAGGCAAGTCTATTTAACACTGAGATAAATGGTTATCTTGTTAAATTAACCGAGCTGACTATGATTTTGGAAACTAACTTTTGTCCCCAAATTTGGTGAGAAATCGCCAGGATCACCAAAATTGGTGACCATTTGGCGACGTTCTAGTCCGGTTACTGTAAAACTGTAATTGATCCATATATTTAACTGTAACCGTATCCAGCCCTTATATGTAACTGTAACAGTATATGCCTTCCAGTAATTTCAAGAAAGGGAAATTTCTCGGCTGTCGGGGAAAAATTATATAAGAAAGCGGACAGCATCAATTGTGAGTTTTTAGTTCAGAGTTTGAAAAGCGTTTTGCATTGCGTTCTATTTAACGTTCTTAGAAGTTTAAAGTTCTCCCTACTGATTGTGCTCTGTCTTACTGAAAAGAGCTGAGCGAATACTTTTGTGGAAAGTTCTAGAACTGCAAAGTGTTTCTTTCGTGAAAATAAATTTTACCAAGCTAATTGTTAGATTAAGATTAAAACCTATAACTTATCTTTTATTTTACTTCCTTTTCTTGAATCAAAATCAGCCTATTACTTCTGTTTTCATACTCATAAAAACTGAGTATGAAATACTAGCTAACTGCCTTTAGCGATTAACAGGCTGTATAGCCTGTTAATCGCTAAAGGCACTTATCATGATAAATAATATATATATATAACGTAATCCATGATTAGTGTAGGAAACGTTTTATGCGTGATGATTGAGTCTTATGGACACATAAATAAAATTGCATTTTTCCGACCAAGTTTGAATATTAACTATGGTAAATTGGCAATATTTGTTGCTGTATTCAAATACGTGATCGCAAATTTTCTATCCTGCAAGGATTTGTTTCGATGCACGGTTGAATTTTATGTAATTATAAGTAATTTTACATGTATTGAGGAAACAAAGCATCTAAAAAGTGAAAACATGCAACATTCTACGTTACTTGATCTGAGAACATCTCCCTTAATAAGACAAAAGAAGTCAGCAACAGTATATTGAGACATACTACTTTCTGAAATATCAGAAAATACAGCAACAAAAATTGTTTCTGTGAATATCGCTCCGTGAATTTTATTGTGAGATTGGTAAGGAAAACTTTTAGATGGGACTGCGAAAAGAAGTTTTGAACAAATGTTTCACTTCCTGGATTCTAATGATTTCGGGAGATGATTCTATTTTCTTTAGCAGTTCAAGAATTTTTGCAAGCATTCTTGAAAGCCTGCAATGTAGCATTTTCAGCTAGATTCAACTACAGATCGAATTTATGATTCGGAAATAGTTTCTTAATTAGAGATCCTAGAAAGATGCTTTTTTTAGTGTACCATTATTGATACTGAGAAGCTTTTTTTATCCATATACATTTTATTCGTATATTTTATCCAAGATCCCCCGCTATTCGTATCCATAACATAACAAATTTCTAATTCACATGTAGTAGAAAGAGACGTATTTGTTGAAGGTTCAAAAGTGTTTGGTTAACAACAATAAGCTTCCCAGTAATGTTCATTTGTGGAGTTTTATGATTTTCTTTTTTTCTTTTTTCCTTTCTTTCTTTCTTTTCTTTTCTTTTTTTTATTTGTGTATTTTCGGTCTTGCTGTCCTAATAGAAAACGGCCAGGTTGACGTCAAGAGAAAAGAGTAATTACTTTTAAATCACTCCAAATATTTCATTTATATTTTTCATACTAGGCATTTTACAGAAGCATGTTCAAATTTCATAAGTTCTTCTCGCCACAGTGACAGCATGGGGTCATGGTACTGATGGAGCTCTTTGCATTTGAATATTCCATCTTTTTCAGCAATTAATTACGTACTGAAAATAAATCTAAAAACAAAGCATGAAAACTCGCATGCAAAAATAAAAACACTTTTGTTACGCCATTTCATTCACACATTCTTAGGAAGTTTTTACTCCCTATAAAATGATATCAACAAGTGATATATGAGTGATAACAATATTCTGTATGCGTAAGGGAACTCAGCATACAAAAAGCACTAGGAACATTTTTTCCTTTTCTATAGCAAGAAGCTTTGTCGGTAGTATAATGAATCATTCAAATTCATTTTAATTAATTTTATTTTAAATAAAATGTACTAATTATTTTTGCTGAAAGTAATGAAGGTACTGAAACAGATACAATTTCCCAGGCAAATAGAATAAAGTCGAACAGATTGATTTTGTCCCTGGGATATCTGCCATATCGTTTGATGGCAAAAAATTCAAACTGAAATAAAAGGTGAAATTTTAAAACCGAATCACTCAATATTAATGCCATAGATAATATGACATTGGTTAAGACTGAATTATAGGCTTCATATTTGTTGTCTGTCAAAAGTTACCAGATTCGGAATATTTTCCAGCCACTGAGCATAGTTAAAAACCATTCTTTATAACTGTGGCACTCTAAAACTAAATTAAACTAAAAATATTGCATTGAATGACAAAGCATTTCAAATTAATTTACTACAAAAGAAGAGTGCTGTAATTTTAAAGTAAAGGTTAAACTTGATTAACAACGGCAGAGCAGTAAATTCGTTAACATTGGTAGTGCTGCTCTGGTTTGAGCGAACGGGCTGGTTGCATGGGCGTTTTCGTAGTTTTTGCCATGTATAACGTGGATACGAGTCAATTTCCCTTAAAAATCATTCCCGGGGCATTCATCGACTTTCAAATATGTATCGTTGCCTCCGTTGCTGATTTTTTGCGCATTGCAAGTTTTAAGTAAAATATAAATTTGCATATTTTAGTTAGCTTTTTAGATCCAACAGAAAGCTTTCCTATTTAATGCCATAACTCTGCATGAACTTTTAGAGTCAAACGTCAAACAAATTAATTATTTTTTTGGGTTAATTTTCAAGCAAAAAATTTTTCGACAAAATAGATATCGCTGTTTGCTGTTCTATACAAACGAATATTTGCATCTTAACTAAATAAAGACTGCTCAACCAATGTGCCCACATTATCAAAATTTAGTTACTCCTTAGTAACCCTCAGCAGACTGATTACAATTTTCTTACCTTTTATATAATTTCTCATGTGGTGTAAATATTTTCTCACTGCATTATCTTTCAACTTCAGTTTTATAAACTTGATAAATATTTTTTAATTAACAGCTACTTATGAGAACAAGTTGATATTCCCCCTGCTTTCTTCATAAATGTTTTCTGTTATATTGCATATTCACATGCACTATGATGGTCCGCATAAAAATATCTTAGTGTCATAAAATAGAATTTTTATTGTTCAGACACTAAAAGTGAAATTTTCTGAAGACAAATAAAGTGATACGTAAATAAAACAAGTGAGAGAATTTTTTAATCTTAAAGGGGACTCGAATTATTCTCACTTCCGTAAAGTTCACGCATTCAAGATTCAGATTTATTACTGTGGAAAGTTAATGCGTCATACTCTGCTGAATACCAGCTGCCAACGTGAAGAGTGTCTACTGGGTCTGCAAAGTTATTTGTTAATACACCTTACTAGGTTTTCACGCCTTTATGCCGAAGGAGCAGTCGAAAAGGGCACGGTTCTGTGGTCAAAAGGAAACCTTTCATCGTTTGTCCTTTTGGTCAATATCATTCACAACTCCCGCTGAGAAGAAAGACCACTTCTTTTGCGTGCGATGTACCAAAGTATGCGTACGATACTGCAGGCAATTATTTTTAATAACGTTTTCTATTATGGATCATATGTTCATTTTCTTGATACTTTTCTTTAGGTATTAAAATGTCATCATTACTGGAAATGTGTTATTGAGTTAATTGTAGATGTTAACAATAGAGTTCAAGCTGAATGCTAAGCAGTTCCAAATAATTTATACTTAAATAATATAAATGTTGTATAAGGTATGAAATGAATAATCATACTTTTCCTTTGGAAACATATTATAAGAGTCTAAATTAGATTACTGATTAAACCAACTTTACTTCTGATTTACTTTCTGCCACATTTAATAAACTTGTTATTTCAAAGCACTTCCATTTGCTATACTTTTTATCCTCTAAAATTTATGTAAGAGATGTACGATAACTGTTGTAGCATAAGTATGTCGAATCTTCAGAAATGTTGAAATAATTTTGAAATATGAGCGTTTAATCTTCCGTTTTGTATTTTTACTCTTTAAGACCGAATAATAATATTTTCATTGCAAACAGAGAAAGACCTGTTGGGGATCCTATATCTTTGGAGATATACATCCTTCAAATAAAATCTGAGTAAAAAAAACTCAAAAACGTGAGGGGGGAGAGATCTAATAAACGATATTCAAAAATTGAAATTGAAGTGAGTAATTAAAGGAAAGAGTATAATCCAAAGGATAATACCCCAAGGATTAAAATAGTTTAAAGAGAAGGATTTAAGACGATAATTAAATTGCACTTTTTGCAGTTACGTTAAGCATAAGTTGTATATTAAAACTGTTGTTTACTGTTAACTACATACTGTTGTTAAACTGTTATTAACAACTAGTACTGTTATTAAACTGCAACACTGCTAATGTTGTTAAACTGTAACATATTAAAACTGCAGTGTCCCTTTTCTTGAGAAACGATACTGCAGTTTTAATATGTTGTAGAGATTCTTATATTAGTTACTCAGTTATTATGATTTCATTCTTACCATAATTTCTCCTTTCCGTATTTGTCACCAAAATGCAAATTAGTATTGAGTGTTTAAGCTGAGATTTTTGGAGTTGAAATAAACAGTGTTTCTGGCATCACGTGCGCCCTACTTGGTTAGTTACCCGCCAGCTCTAATAGTTGTAATTATTCGGGTTTGCTGTCTGTCACTTCCGACATTTTAAATCCAATAGAGATAGTGAGCCAGGTTCTAGTACAATATTTTACTTCTGTTCAAGTTAAATTGGACTGTTCTATCAATTTGCATCTTCACGAGTTGTGGTCGTTACAGTAGAAGATCGTGCATTTTTAAGTTAGAAATTCTGTTTAAGTAATAAAAGGTTATTTTAACCTTTTTAAGACTTTGTTCTCAGATACAGCGATAATTCGTTTAACGTCTGTTACGATTACAGAACTAAAATAACATTACCAGGTCAAGTCTAACCCTATAATGTGCTGTAAAAATTTTAATATGTAGTGAAAGCAAGCTCATTTTTAAAGACGATGGGAATTAGTGAGCGCGGTATCTCTGAAAAAACATCAGCTGCGACCGTAATCGAGCTCTGGATCCTCGAATTACTACGCATATGTTCTGACCATTACAGCACAAGAAAAGTTTATAAACTTAAAGTTAGTTTAGAAGTCTGTAATTTAGCGACTGAAAACATGTCAACGAAAACGAATTTGTCGCAGACTGCTTAAGGTCAATCGAGTGGCAAAGTTTACGTGATTCTTAGTAGTTAATGAATCATTGCCTGCAGTTTAGGGATTTGTCTTATATGCAAAATAAATTATTCGGAAAGACTTTGATTTAAACAATTAAAAAACAAAATTCAATCTTAACTCATCTAACATTCAGTGTCTACAGTAAAACTGAAAACCGGTAACAAAAATCAGATGACAAAACGCGTAATAGATATAATTACTTTCAGAGAAAAAATAGTACTTCTCGGTAGGGAATAGGAATAGAATAGATACAGGAACTTGGTTTGTTTAAAAAAGAAAACGCTCGTAAAAGAATTACTATTCTTCAGTGTTAATCTGATCAGTTCGTGTAAAACTATTTTTATGCTAAAATTTCTGTTACGTTGGACGCTATTAAAATAGAATTATTAATAGGAATGTTTCTGCACACATTAGTCACCATGGAGGGGGGAAACTATGCTATATAAGAAGTACTCATTCATAAGTGATTTTTGTGAAAATACAATCGTCAGTGATAGTGATTATGGAGTTAGATAAGAAATTTTTACACTTATCTTTCTCAAATATTGTAAGAGAATAATATTTTAAAATATGGAAAAAAATAATGTTATGTATAAAGCCCCACTCCAAAAAAAACACTGACTTTAAATAAATATTGTTTAGTAATTTCAAAACACTTGCTATACGATACACACAATGAAGTTGCACACAATAAAAATTGCGTATTTGAATTTCTTCTTTGGTTAATAATTTATCATCCAAAGTAGTTGAACTTAAAGAAAGCAACTAGCTTATTATTTCTTAAAATATGATCTAGTTATTTTAACATGTTAGAAAGAATTTTGAGCTCATAAAATATTACTTCCATTATCCAAGATTAAGTAGCACCAGACATCAAGGATTTCAACACTTCTTGTTAACATACTAACATTTTTAAACCTCTTGGTCGTAACGAAGTATTTATTATTAATAACGGTTTTTTTTTCGCCTTATACACTGATATACAGCATCGCTATTTATCTTTTGTTTTACTTTTATCACTTTTTGAATGCCAGTGGTTTAACGAGTATTCAACGATAACAAAACTTGTCTTATCAACGTTGTAAATATTCTTAAAATCGTAGTTTTGCATTAATGAAAGTAACTGTTATGACCAACCCAATATATCAGTCTACACAGACAGAAAATCGGAAAATTAGATCAAACAATTCAAAAATGTAATGAATTACTTACAATGCATTAGGTCATTAACGAGTTTATGAGATAAAAATTACATTGCGCGATAATTTCTAATATGTTCCTCTACTTGAAGGGCAACAGTAGAAAGACACGAGACATAGTCGACCAAATCCAGATAGTGAAGAATTATCGTTTGCCACGTTTCAGTTCGAACATCAGCCATTTTAGGCATTGTGGTAGATTACACTATAGAATCTATTACACATTTCGATGCCAAGCAGCAGGAAGAGTCAGCTATGCTTTCTTCGGTACTCGAATCACGGGTCCTCTATAATTCATAGCTGGATGTACTGCCCTTTTCATCACGAAAGTACGCAGATCGGAATGTGATAATTTTTCACAGAATTGCAACAAATCAAAAATATTTACTCAAATGTATTAGTTCCTAGAAATCTTTTTTACATTAGACTGCTGTCATATATAAAAGTATTAGAAGTTCTTAATGTCTGTTTGTCATCGCTGTTGAGAAAATATTCCGGCTCTCCTGATTTATTTCTTTTTATATAAGGTAAGCGAAAAATTAAAAAAAAATCTAAAAATTATACAGAAAATTTAAATATTAAATGTAATCAGAGTCAACCACAGAGAATCACAAAATTAGCCATTGAAATAAATTTCAAGATAAATACTTGATTATAAATTGCAATTAAAACATACGCACATATAGCCACGTGCATTGAGAATTCCATAACTCATAAGAATAAGAGTAGAAAAACTAAGTACTTGGATTATATATGAGTCTTAACTATTCTCAAGAGGTAATAGAAACTTATATGTAATCCAAGTAGTTAACAATTCAGTGTTAATAATGCTAAGATTTCATTCCTATTTATAATAAACTATTAAAATATCTGAAACTAAACTTAATTCATTTAATATTCAGTAAATCCTGTAGCGAAACACAAATTTTTAACTCAAAATTTTTACTTTATACATTTAATATAAAGTATTTGAGTTAATATATCTGTCATCAATTGTAAAATTCTTTAGAAAATGATGTAAGCAGAAATGGAAACAAAGCTTGGATGTAAAAGAAGTAAACATAAGAAAACAAATTTCATTCTGCGTTACTAAAGATTCTACATTTTTATAGCAAAAAGATGTATTTCTCATGCATTATTAATCAGGAAAACCATTTAATCAACGTTCAAATGGCGATGGATGATGGAACTTTAGGAGGTTTCAAATTTCAATTAAACAATGTGACATACACATGAAATAAAATCCTTTCTATAAAGTTTAAAACTCATAAGAATCTTTTACTTCTAATTTTCTTTACTTAAAGCAACGCAAACTAGTAGTTTTATTAAACAGTATGCTTCCACGCAGTGACAGTTTTATGTGCTTTTAACAACTGAAAATTTGAAGGACAAGTTTTTTTTTCTTACTTTTTATTTTCTTCTTTACAGTGTTTGTAATTAAATGCATATACATATTATACAAATGCATATAAAATTAGAATCAATGATTTAATCTTATCTTCAGTAAAATATTACTGAAAATTCATTTTTACAGAGTGACCTTTTCAGTTAATTTCTGATTTATCGTGATAATACCGCAAACGACGTTCATACTTAGCTGGAAATCGCAGCTAATCCCCGGTAGATAAAAAACCAATATTATACTGAAAATAAATGCTAGCAATTTATGCATTTTCAAGCACTTTATTGTTATAGAATAAGTTCATCTGATTACATAAATTAAATCCGTATTCAGATGAAAAGAACATACTGTATAGAAGAGAAGTATAAACATCATTAATGAAAACGAAATGAAATTATAAATGCCACTAAAGAACAATATAAATATTATTTTTCAATGAAGCTGAAAGAGAAACAATGTAAACGCCAATGTAAAATAATAATAAAAAAAGCAACAGAATTTTTCTTGTTCGTGAAGAAGAGGGAACTGTGTCTGATCTCCGTCGAAATGCATAGAAATTTACTCAAAATTTAAGGCCAAAGTAAGTAGCCTTTTGCTTAAATTTCGTGATTTAAATTATTCTTTAATGCCATTTATTGTCAAGAAAGCTTGTACAATTTCAATGATGACAGAGAAAAGGAAGAAAGAAAAGGAAAAACCAGCATTATTTTTTTTAATTTAAATTTCGAATCTGAAATATTTGTCATTCTCTGAATTCTAATAGTTTCACAGACAAAATTATTTTAAAAATCATTTTTAAAGCAACATACTTTATATAAAATACAAATTTAAAGGTAAGCGAATCTGGATCGTCTGTGAAAAACTGTTTCTTTTTATTTGTTTAATTTCTTTTATCCATCGCTTTAGATTTATTATAGTATTTGAATAGAACTTGTGGTAATTCCTCGGATGCTATAATTTCTGCTCACTCTGAGTTATAAAATGAATGAGATGTAACGCTGTTAAGAGAACCTAGCGCAGACGTGTGGCTATGGTAAATAAATATAGTGAACTTTAAAGGTGCATTTATTTTATTGTGGTTTATGCGCTATCGACGAAGTAGGCTTAATTCAAAATTCCTTAACTGTTAATTCAATATGTTTAAATGAAATGCAGGAAAATTGAGTATAATTTAATATTCTGTACAAGGAAGTCATGTGCTGTACAGTTTTTTTTTAGTTAGTTAGTATGGGAAGGCATATTACTAGCTGACCCATGGTACATTGCTGGTGTTCCCCATAATTTTCCCTGTACCTGTACCTGTAGATCAGTAGTCTCAAACTCAAAGCACATGCGGGCCAAATGCAAGATCTCAAAGCTGCTGAGAGGCCAGAAATTTGTTTTAATAAATTGAAAATTCTTTATCAACATACTAAAAATAAATCAGCCAAATTTTGAATTTAGCTTATTAAATATTTATCAAAATGTACATAAACAATCATTTAGTTTCTATTTGAAATCTTAAATTTGATAACTAAAAGATATTTTTGTTGGTTACACTCCAATTCAACCACAGTTACAATTAAATATTAAATATTCAAACTGACACATATTTCAATTAATTCTAATATGTTTAATTAATCATTAAATAATTTACTATAATTTAAATTAAACAAATTAGGAAAACTTTCTAAGTTTTCAGAGAAAATTTCCAGGTGGAACAAATTTAAGAATTTATAATGACAGTCTAATCCCCTTCTGTTATTTATTAACTTCGACGCATAAAACGCATAAATGATCTGCAATTAATTATAAACTTCTTTATTTCTTACTTCAGCTTGATATCTGATGGCATTTCGATTCTAATAAATTTTGTAGACTACGTGAAAAAGTAGAAAAAATTATTTTCATCGCGGGTAGTAGATGCTCATCGGTTAGTTGGGTTCTTCTCTAATTAATTTTCAACTATGAAAAAAAGCTCTTCACCTAGAAATGCATTCCCAAACAAAGTGATTATTCTTAGTGAAGAATTTCGTAACTGAGCGTATTTGCTTTTTGACAAAGTAAATATTAATCGAATCCGTATCTTCAAATCTCTCAGTAAGATTTATAACACATTTTACATTAATTAGCTCTATCCAGATCCAGAGTTATTTACTTTCATTATGGTAATGATAATAATGTGAACTCGGACTTTAAATAACTAAAATCTAGAAATCTTTTGTAGCAAATACATAACTGAAACGCATTGGCAGGCGGCATAAAATTGCTTCAGGGGTCGCGTTTGGTCCGCGAACCGCCATTTTGAGACCACTGTGTGGATAGGCAGTCATGTCCAAAAGCAAGCAGAATTCTGCAATTGCTCGTAAGAGGTTTATCTGCTCTTTAACTATTCTATTATTTTATTATATATAT